>JAHZMU010001835.1:0-13115 GCA_027743725.1 Rambutsinella grinnellia
CCAAAGAGTAACCTTCCAACTCCGACCTACTCATTTTGATTCAGAGCGAGTAGGAAAAAAATAGACGCTGATGAAGCATGAGTTGGTACCTGAAAGTAGATGTTGGACTGCTCCTCACTGTACAAGCGGAACTGCTCCTCTCTTGTTGTGGAGCTGGAGGCGGTGGGGAATTCTCTTTAATGGCTGCTTTCTCTGGACTGTCTTGTCCACTTTCTCCTGAAATATGACTTGTGTTACTGGTCACACTTGGACTACTACAGATACTTCCTCTCTCTATGAAAGCAACTGATGTTGATGCAAATCGACTAAGGAGGAAACGAGCTGCTCTTTCAGCCACAAGTCTGTTTCGCTTCGCTTGCTCTGTAATAGTAGAGGTTGATGAGGTCGGACAGGAAATGCCTGATGAGGTTGGAGAAAGCTTCGTTTCAGCTGTCATTCCTCCATTGTTATTATGTTGGTGATTTACTCCCTCATTATTATTTCCAATGGATTCTGGATCGCTGCCATTTCCACTAATAGGTTCAGCTGTTGCTGGAGGGAGATGGGAGGACGGAGAGTTATCCAAGCTATTATTATTGTTTCCAGAGCGGGTAATAATAGCTGGAGACTCTGATGTAGTGTTATTGGAGGGTGTGGAAGAGGAAATTAAGTGGAGTTGTCCTCGACTATGAAGGTTTGCAAGGAGTTGACCCATATCCGTTTCCAATAGGGCGACGAGGACCTCGTAAGCATCGGTCATTTTGTCACTGAAATAAATAAAAGCCCTTTTATTTATAGGGGAATTGCTAGTAAATTACTATTATTAGTCTCTAGTTCCAATAAAATAATAGAAGTTGGCTTTGGCTTTCTTTTAGGCAGCCTCCAATGATATTAAATTAATCTGGAGCAACACCTCCGCCATTCCAACCATTAAAATAATTGCGTTGTCCACCACCACCTGCGCATTTTTATGTCGGGGATAACGGATTGTCTTTCCAATTCTCTAAACTCCGAAGCTGGAATTTCATCGGGACTCTGGAGTAAATGAGAAGAGTGAACCGTGACTAGGTAGAGTGGCATGTCCCAACGCTACAATTTCTCAGGAATTTAAGACCGTAGCTATTAAGCTTGTTGGAGATATATATCAGCGTCAGCAACTTTTACATTCGATCACCCGACAAAGGCTCTAATAAACAAGTGACAAAAAAGCGGGAGAGTAACGCCTGACCTGTTATTAATGACGGGGGCAGAAGCTATTAATCAATTTTAATGGAGTAGCGATGCGATGGTCATGGATGTGGAGTATTTACATTATTACTTTTGGTATTTTGGGGTAAACGAGGTGGGAAATTTATGGTTTCATATCGGAAAAGTGATTGATGTTGGGGGAAGAAGGAAGAAGAGAATAAAGAAAGAATCTTGAGAGTTTTGAAAATGAGTAATAATGACAGTTGTTGGGAAAAGGATGTGAAAAATGATGCGGTTTAGATAGAATTTTTATTGTAGCTGATGAGATGGTTGACAGGAATGATTGGTGGCCATACACAAATGAATAAAAGGGCGATTGGGGTGGAAAAAATGAATTTTATTAAATGGAAATGTCAATTGATAAATATGTAATGAAATATCACTATTTAGGGCCTAACAGCCCTGCGGAAAGATGGAGTTTGGAGTTGCTGCCAGGGCGTTTCACGTCTCCCAGTTTTGGTATTGTTGGGGTCGCGCTTCTCAGCAATGCAGGCCCAAAGCTGGTCCCTGTTTTGTGCGTCTAAAGCTTGGTTCCTTGGATCATCGTTTCCAGCAGCGGCACGAAGCTTGCAGCGTTTCTCTGTTGTACATTCGGCATTGCACCTGGTCTTGGATCGGGAGGATCGCATCGAGTTACAATATTGAGGACAAGTGTTTGAGATGCAATAGGCTGGAACGGCAGATTCGCAGAAGGATGTCGCTTGAGCGATTGTCATGGCCTGGTTAGCATTTGAGGCTTGGGAGTGGACGGAGTGGAGTCCTAAAGAAATTAATGTTAGCTTTAGGCAAAAAGTCATTGATGGGAAATTAAAATTCACAATACCTGCTACAAGCAAGGAAAACATTGACAGCGCAATGATAGCCTTCATGGTTGGTTCTGTTAGAAAAAATACTTTGTAAATTTCTCTGTAATTTTTTCAATATTTTAAAAAATATTTTACCTTTTTTGGAGCAGATGTGAAGTTGTATAGTTCAATCAATATGAGACTGAACACACTGATATTATAGGAAACTTGAGAACTTGTTTTTTCTGTCCTTCCCTCAGGGTTGTTGGTAATGTAATGAAAATCCTTGAAGATTTTCTCGCTTAAATATGACCAAAAATCCCCAACACATTTGGTTGTTGGTTGTTGTGCGAGTAAACAAATCTTGTAGTCTGCTCTGTCAAGTATTTTGCATGGATTTTTATAATGATTTCATATGAAAAATGAAAATGACGTAAGTAAGCCCAAAATGGGAGTAAAGATGATGTCATGTCAGAAGAGAAGAGATGCTGTATGCATGTAAAATATAAGGTAGTTCATATTTTAAAAACATGTCACATTCTATTGAAGTTGAATATTTAAAATGTATTTTTAGGATGAGACGATTCAAAATCTCAGAATAATTATTATAGATTACTAGTAGCCTTATCAAGCTCCAGCAAGTCAAATCAGATCAAATTCAAGTCAGGTTTTAGCAAAAAATACAGATCTGCTTCTTCTGACATGATTAGACTCATTTTATTCGCTCGGCCATGCCATTAAGATATTCTTGGAAGAGTTAAAAGCATTTCCCTTCCTATGAAATGGGTACGACTGTCAATAAGGTATTGACAGTCTTGAATTTCATGAAGCTTGTCCAGGAATGAATAAAGTTTATCAGACGATATCAGAGGTTACAGGTCATTTTTCTCGCTCATTCGTGGAATAGCCAACTTACTAATTTATTTTGCAATGTTGCAATCTGCGTCGCAAGCCTCATGAATGTGTGATTAACTTGATTACTTACCTGTACCGAAGTGCCATTTGCAACGCCACATTATTCGACTCGTACTTCCCCAATAGTACCGTCAGCCTATCCGCGTGGCTCTTTGCATCCTCTAGGTTCAGTTGGAGGACGTCATTTTGACTCCTTAAATGATCAATCCGACTATTCAGCCGGTCAATCTCGATTTGCACTTCACGCAACCTCTCCCCACTCAAAGGGACTCCCTTCAAGACTAAAGTATGTTGGATCTCGCGCACACTACTCTCAATCTGAATGGGATGAACCAAGTGCTCCACAACCTTGGTTGAACAATCAGGTCCCAGAAGCATCAGGTCTAAGCCTGTAATCCCACTTTGTCGCATTCCTTCACCACCAACCCGAACTAAATTGTTATTGTTATTGGTCACGGTTTGGATGTCGTTACCGTTTTCATTGCTACTATTACCGTTGAGGGGTGGTGATTGCGATACATGGCCTAGTTCAGAGTAAATACATTTCGTTTTAGTATCGGCAGAGATGTCGTTCCCCTCGTGGTTTTGCTCTCTTTTATTGTTATTGTTTAGTTGATGAGATTCGAGGGAATTGATGTTTGCTGGAGGAGGAGGTGATGATAACGCAGAAGCTGGATCGTTTCCATTTGGACATGGAGAGTCAGCTTTGATTCCTGATGGTAAAGAATTGTTTTCTGGGGAGGAATTGCTTTTGGAATTTGCTTCAGCGCTATTTAGAATTGATGGAGGAGCTGGGCCTGGAATGTGTCCGTTGTTGGTTAGGAGAGATGCAACGTGGGAATACATTTTAGGAGAATGTTTGAGAAGAAGTTCGAGTTCGGAAACCTGAAATAGTTTGTGCTTTTAAAAGTAAGTTTGAGAGAGAAAGTTTGGGAAAATCTGACCTTATTTCGTAAAAAGTCCCTTTCCTGTGCGATATTCCTTAGAGCCATACGCGTCTTCCCTAGTTCCCCTTCTCTTTCACTTAAAGTCTTTCGGATGGCAACATGTTCATCTCGGATTTGGGCTACTTCCCTACAAATTGTGGCGAATTGGGTGTGGGTTGAGGATGAAGAAGAGGAGGTTGTGGATGGAGATGTCTTTGGCTGTTGTGGTGGCTGTCTTCTCTCTTTTGAGTCACGTCGGGGGGATTGGGATGGTTTGTGAGTGGAAATTGGGTTCGATCTCTTCTCTCCTTTAGAGAATATCATTTTCTTTACTGGAGAGGACGACGAGGGAATGTCTAGGGTGCGGGGGTGACACTTTCCGTCCTTTTTAATCGGTTTTGACGGGGCTGCATGTGCAGCAGATGAAGCACGTTCTTTTCTGTTCATTTTAGAAAGCTTGTCCCATTTTATTCCGTCTGTAGACAAAAAACATTCAAACTTTTTATAACTTTTGCAATTGCCGAAATCACAATTTGCAAACTTTCACCACCCAATCATTAACCGCAATTTGCCAATCGCTTAAGCAAATTACTTTAATAGCTCAATGCAAACTCGTAACAACTCTTTTCCAAACCGGAAGCGAATTAATCGGAGTTGCACATGAAACGTTCCTTTCCAAAGCCAAATCTCGACTGAGTCAAAAAAAGCTATTGAATCTCGGCAAGTACCCGAGCTCATGGAAAGCTACGCGTTCTATTCTTGGAGTAATTTAGCAACATGTCATGAATGTGTAGCTTGTTTTTACGCATGAAAGGACTTCCGTCCTTCCATTACTACGTAAGCAAATGAAACTTCTAATGTTGATCGTTTTTTTGTCACAATATCTCGGTTGACTGCGAGAGTGTGTAAAGTGTGTACACGAGAGAGGCGGAAGTGGAGTTGTAGCAGAATTGAATGAGCTGGTAGAAAGATAAGAAGAGATAAGGAAACTTGGAAAGAGCTAAGTTGAAATGAGGAAATAAGAAGGGTAATTATTAAGTGTCTGAATACAAGTTCACACTTGTTTGAAGCAAATTAATTATGAGCAAAAATAATCATCGAATATCAGAAGTATTGGAATAGACCCAAAAGCTAGGTAAAAATAATTAGTCTAATTTTTTGCTAAGCTTTTAGAAATACTTATCGAGTTGGAGAGAATCCAATTCTTTCAAGGAAACAATTAGTGATGATATGTAGTGTTGGCTCTTCTCTCCAGCTCAAGCAAGTCCTTAAGAGATTAAAAGTGGTTTGGTTTTAGCCAGCTTTCTCCTTAATAGCTTAAGAATTTATAAGTTCTTGGCTGAGCTCATTTTCTTATGAATTATCATCTTCACTTTCTAGCAAAGGAAGAGGATGCTAATTTAAAAGTTGGAAGGATGGGATAATCCAAATATTTCTTATTAATAGAGCTGTCATTCCAAAAAAAAACTTTCAGTTTCTCTCGGGACTAAAGTGTCTTGAGAGAAACCTTTTATATGCTCCATATAAAACTTTCTGGGAGTAAATCATCCGAATATTCTTACAGGTTAGCCACAAGATAACCATAAAGAGTGTGGCTCACATCTCAAGTCGAAGAGGAGCGGTCAAACATTTTTACATGGAAAACTTTTCAGAAATGGTTTAGAGAAAGTTGTTGAGCTTTGCAGAAACGAATTGATCCTATTTTGTGCAAGAAAGTATCACTTTTGTCAGCAGCAAGCCACTTTGTTCTAAGTTTTGGATGAGGGTGGTATTCGAATAGAATAAAATGGTAAACGAATTGATCGTATTTCCGGTTGGACTTTAAAGTATTTTCTGTACAAGCATATTTCTTATCCAGGCAAGCTTTATTTAAATCCCCTTAAAATGCCCCCTTCTTAATAGCTTATTCCAATTCAGTTCCCCAAAAGCTTTCTTAGATATTTCAACCCAATTTACTCCGCAATTTTCCGCAAATTACATTCTCCTCTAGTCAAATTAGCATTGTCCCTAAAGTGTAAAGTCAACGGACTGTTAACAATTGTTTATGCAGAGATTTCACTCGAGATTATACTCTCCCTCCCAAACCTAATCAATTCCTTCTAATGACTCAACTTTTTACGTAAATGAGATTTTGTTTAATGAACCCTTCGAAAAAGTTGGATTAGTTAACTCCTCAAAGTCAAGGGATTTATATCCGGGAAAGTGTTAGAAGATAAGAGGAGCTGGAACAAGTATAAGCCGTGTAGAACACCAACATTCTGTTCAGCTCTCGAAGGCTGCTGATGTTTGTGCAGATGGTGCCCTGCGGTTAAGCTTAGATCCTAAAATAGCTTTTGCCAAATGTGACCTTGCATTCCCCGAAATAATTGAAGCCTTAAATGAAAGAACGTCATTTAATGTCCGAAGAAAATTAGAAAAAGTTTTCTACTTTAATAAGATTGTTGTAACTTGCAAGAGGATTGACTTATTAATGAGAAAGTTTTCAAGGAGAAAGTAAGATGGGGTCTATCGATTGCAAAATTAGATTGCGCTTATTAATATTCGCCTGATTAAAACATTTTCATTAAAAAAATACAAGGACACATCTCTCCTCTACTATTTAGCACTTTTCTCACGTAAATTTTTATCACATTTTCTCTACAAAATCTCATGTTTCAAAGCAAACTCAGCAGAAGCCTGGAAAAGTTTGCCACGACACATGTCCCTAAGTAATGAATTCGCAGAACCAGCAACCTGAGAACAAAATGACATACTTCGCAATATATTATGTCAACAGAGAGAAACACAGGCTAAATCAAACTGGAAATGACAAAAAGTCTGTAGGAAACTCTTAAAATTTCCAGTTCCAGAGAGAAAGGGAGAGCTCTAAAAGTTTTGCTACAGTCGGGAAAGAGTGGAAAGAGAAAATGCTCAACATCCTCCTGTTTTAGATGGAAATGCCTAGAATATTACATCATTACCTCCACCATCATCAGTCGTGTTTCCTCTGATGCTGACGATATGATAATGCCATTCCCATTTTCTCTTTATAGCCTTTTCCTTTACCTTTCTCCCTTTTATGGGGAAAGGAATTTTCAATTGATTATTCTACTACATGTTATCACAGAACCAGAGCCACCGAACTACCCGTCGTCATCTTGTCCAGGCCTGACTTTTATCATTAACATCACTTTCTTCTCTAAAATCAGAAGAGAAAAATGGATTTTTAGAAAGCTCATCACTTCCTCTCTGAAATGCTTTTAGTCCCCTTTTGTTTCAAGTAATTTGTTGATGGCTGAGGCTATAAAATATTAGAGTTACTGGTTGGTAAATTGTTTGCTCGATAAAAAATGAAGTCATCTTTTTCATAACGAGCCAATTTGGTTGTGATTTGGTGTATTGAGCTACTCTCTTCGAACCGAAATGCTACTTAAAAGGAAAGAGGAAGAAGTAAAATGTAAATGGACATGTTTGCCCCAGCATTTCAGCTAAATCAACTCTGGAATAGGTGCATCTTCTTCATTCCAGTCGCGGAAAGAGAGTTGTCCAAGGAGGAAATGCGGCAGAGAGAAGTGGGCTATCTTGTTCTATACCCACCGCAATCACAAATTGGAAGGAAATGGTGAGAGTGGAGAGACATGTCATTAGAGAGAAGAGAGAGGAGAAAATGTCGCAGTAATTTTGAATCTACGGGAGAGATAAGCAGACTAGCTTTATAATGGGGTAGACTCTAGAGCTCAATAATTTCAGCGGCACCATCAGGGAATATTTTTTTTTGATAAGGAGAAAGTCTAATAAAAAGGTATGCGTTAGAGAAATTGCGTAGTATCAATATCTACTTTAAATTCCGGTAGGCTCTCTCCAGAATTTGAGAAGTTGAAAGGCAGACTGAGAATTTTATCTGAAGGAAATGTTAGAAAAGGAAAACTTGTTTGCTCCTTCCCATGAATACTCACTTCTCGAATCGGGAATCTTCCAATTTTTGCTATTTTATGAAGAAAGTTTTCTGTATTGAGCAATGGATTGGAATGAGATGGGTAGTTGGGAATAAGGCACACTTTATTGTACGTACGCCCCCGAAATGATAACATGACAAACATGCATCAACTTCATTCCAAAGTAAATTAAGAGCTTTCACTTTGAACTGGAAGAGAAAACGACATGACTTTGAACTCAAAAAAGAGGAGACAAAATCCTTTCAAAAAGGCGGTGATGCACAGCGCAATCTTCTACCCTTTATTACTCAAAGAAGGACGTGTCAAGCTTGTCAAAAGTTGTACAAAGTTAATGGGAGTGAAAGGGGAAATGTTTTAATGAAGACCTCTCTCTCTCTGAAAAGCTATCAAAAGTCATGAAAAAGGGCAACGATTCTGACATTTCCATAAAAAATATTTGGCATGTCATTTTTCTCTAGTATGGAATGGGTTAGATAAAACTTTTGTACTTCGACCCATTCAAAAGGGAAAAAGTTTGCAAAAAATTCGCACTCCTAAACATCTGGAGTTAGAGCTATAAAATGCCAACTCTGCTATAAATCACACCTTTTCGATAAGGAGAAAGAAAGCTGGACTCTAATACGAATAAAATGACATGACTTGACACGTAAATATAAATAGAGTAAATATGCTCAGGGCTCTAAGTGACATGCCCTTCTTAACAAAATAAAAAATACTTTATGGAACAACTTGTAAAAATAAATCTACTCTGGACTTACGGCCGCTATAAAATATCAGCCGAAGGCTAAAGAATTATTTGTTTGTAGTTGGCACTGCGTCCGAATACAAATTGCCTTCTTCTTTTACTCTCGTAATCAAATAAAAAGTTTCTTTCGCAATAACAATTAAAAGAGAGAAAAAGTTATTGGTTGTCGTAAAACAAATTGGCTCTTCTTCTCTTGACACCCCTCACATTTGACAGAGGAAAATAGAGTGAAAATTTTTTCTTTCTTTTACGATTGGGAATTCGTGTCAGAAAAAATACCATCAGTTTACGTCCAGTTTGATTTATCCCCGATTCAGGGAAATTAAAGGAGTCAATCAAAAAAGTATTTGCGGATTGTAATAAAAATTTTGGCGACAGTGGAATAAGTATGTTCTCTGCAGTGAAACTTCCAAGTCTATTGCATTATGCATTATATTTTCTCATAACTTTTTTTTGCATTGCAAAAAAGAGAGCGTTTCCAGTTTCCTGTCATAACTTCCTCTTTCCAAGCACGACAAGGCCTTTTGGCTAAAAAAAATTCAATATCGCCAGTCTGACTCTCACACGTGCTGTGTGAATGGCGTAAAAAGTTCCATTTTCTCTGAAGCACTCGATATTCTTCGCTTTTAACGGTATTTATATTTGAATATTTTTCGCCAGAGCAGAAAAAGGGAAAGATGAGTCCAAGAGGAGGCTTTTCCTTCTGGATCTCTGCGTTTATGACTTTGTAGGAATGCTGATCATAAAATTAATCCCCGGAGGGGATTCCATACCTTTTCGTGTGAGATAACTTAAGTTGGAGAAGGGTAGCTCATATCTGCCTTTGCTAAAAATATTTCTTATATGATTTATTAAAAAATGTGACATGCCTATATTCAAACGTAATTTCTGGGATTACACGCGAATCTTTTTCGCTTGAATCCCACACATTTCTCTACTCAAGCTACCCTTTTTGTTTAATGTATCTCTACGCGTGGCACACTGAATCGTTTAGACTTTGGAGAAAGTAGGACGGGAATAGTAACGAAGTTAACGTATTCATAGAATCTAGTGAGTTATGCAGTGACATACCTGAAACCTTTGCAGAGGAGAGAGGGAGAAAATATGTGACATTTAGAAAAAATGGTGTTCAACTACTCACTTACTCACTGCACTGCAGTCTGCAGTGAATCCCGCGAGAAAGTACGTGAAATTCCGTGCAGGTTGAGCTCAGCAGGAATGAAGGCGTTTTTAATTCATTTTTAGTCAATATTTTTAGTTTGACCGAATTGTAATTAGAAATGTAATATTTTAGGTCACACTCGGTGTGTGGTCGATCATGAGTTGAATATGAAATTAGATATCTTATCAAGTAACATGTTTGCACGCGATTTCCCGAAAAGCTTTCGTTTAAATTTATTCTTTCTAATTTAAGCATTTTTTACGGTGACAGCAGGCATTTATGGAATTCCAGTGCAGACCTCCCACCTTTATTAAAATATAGAGTAAATAATACTTTATTGAGAGTTCATATAGATCAATTTCAGTTAATGCATTTCGAGGAAAGTAGGGCTCCTTCTCTCGAGTGTCCTCCACAACCATTCTCAGTCTAATTTTCCTCTCATAAATTATGCATTGGAATAGCACACACACACATTTCCCTCCAGTAATATGCAACAGCTCGTAAAAAAACGCACTGCCTAAAAATAGAACACTCTTTTCCTCTCTCCTTTCCTATTTTCACCTAAGAAAATTGCTGAGTACGCTCGAGCTGGAGAAAGTTCGTGACAGAAACGTATAGTCTTTTTGGAAAATGATGATGATGCATCTCCTCTTCTTTATTACCACTTTGTACGAAGGCGGAGAAGCAATAAACCGCTTCACAAAGAGTAATGAAATGCTCCGAAAAGGTATTAAAAATATTTAAAAAATTTAATCATACTTAATGATACCAATCTGGGATGGACTAGTTTAAATCACGTAGAATCCAGCAAATATCTCCCAAAAGGCTTATATTTTATGTTTGACTTGGGCTAATTATTTGTTTACAGAAAGTACATTCAACCTCGAAACTCTCTGAACCTTTTGCATTCGCCCCCAGGTCCATAGCTTCAAAGGAGGACGTGAGGAGAATTTGGGAAAAGAGAAATACTATTTCTCCTGGATGTTCAGAAGATCTAAAGCTTCTTGTTGAATAACGAGTGTGAAACCGCTGAAAGCATGTCGCTTATTAATAAAAATGGAAACTTCTCCGAAAACTTTTCTCTCCTAATGGTAATCGGGTACAAGTGACAAAGCTTCTTGTTGAATAACGAGTGTGAAACCGCTGAAAGCATGTCGCTTATTAATAAAAATGGAAACTTCTCCGAAAACTTTTCTCTCCTAATGGTAATCGGCTACAAGTGACAAGTTTTTCGGAAAAGTTGTTGTTGTAAATCTAATTGTTTAGCTTGAGGCAAGCTGAAAAGCAATAAGAGTATTGGAGAGAAGTAGGATTTCGTTTAAATCAAGTTGGGAGTGGCTGCTCTACTTTCATTTTAGCTTTCAGTGGAAAGGAAAAGGACAGGAACTCTGATTATTTCCTATTGTTCTGTGGTTTATGACGCCCGCAGGAAACATATACCTTTCTAGGCGATGCGAGAGTAAAATAAGTGCGAAGTTAGATGAGTTCTACTCTTGCGCTGAAGCCCAGCCAATGACTGGACGAATGCTGTAATAAATTATGACATTGACACGTGTCCATTGTCACCTTTTTTGTTAGACGAAGGTCAACAGTTTATGAAAAACCAACCATAAATTATGGTCCATAATAGCTTGACTGCATTCAGTAACAAATATTAGCATTTTCTTAGCGATGCGTAACAAAAACATTAAAAGCTACCGTAACAATTACAAACCATAGGGGGTCAGCGGCCATATCATGTTCGTCTTCTAAAGTTGATTATGAATTTATTTACTATTTTCCTCATAAACGCAAGTGCAAAGGAGCAGCGCAACTCTGATAAAAAAATTGCTTTTGCTTCAAGCGCATCGACCATGACCGTAGCTATTTTTGACAGTTTTCCTCAGTCGTCCAACCAGTTTTTACCAAAAACTTTAATTGCGTCTTCAATTACGTCTTACGTCAACGAATAACCGTGTTCATTCCTCATTTTACCAGCAAGTTACACACTCGACTAGCTTTTTAACTAGTAAAAGTATTAAAAATGAAAATAAATATCATTTTATTTGTTCCCCTCTTCGTAATTTGTGAAGGAGCCGATCCCGATTACGAAAAGGAAATTACTATGTCAGCTTCGGATCGTTCGGCTCTAGAGCAATTTAAAGCTCTTGTCATTCCGAAGATCCCGGAGTCATCGCAGATCAAAAAGTATTTGACTGATGACCTCTACTTTATCCGGTGGTTGAGGGGTAAGCTCTTAAGCAATGGGATATTTTCTAAACTAATAAATATTTTTATTCTAGCCTCAAACATGAATGTGGCAGCAGCGGAGAATATGTTTATAAACGTAATTGATTATTAATTAATATTTTGAGATGAAATAAAAAGATTTTTCTTTAAAAAGCATTTGAAATGGAGAGAGAACGGAGGAATGGACACTATCGAGAAGGACACGGAAGGATTGGAAGTAGAATTTCCTACTTTTAATGATGGAGTGGATAAATACGGGCAGCCAGGTAAGGTCATAGTTATGTCAAAGTGACGTTGATTGACAATTGACGTTGATTATTTAGTGGCAGAAATGTGGTTTGGGGAATGGCCTGTGAGACAAGCGGCTTTGACAGGAAAAGGGAGACAAATTGCTAAATTGCTATTGAAAACGTTCGAGCTCCAAAGCCGAAGGCTTTACGATGGGAGGCAACAAGGAAAGGAGATTGGGTCGGCTATTATGATTTTAAGATTGGAAGGGTTTAGTCTGAGCCAACAAGGGTGTCCTGCTTGTAAGGGAAGAAGATTAAAAATGTTAGTAAAATAATTGATTATTTTTAATTTAGGCCTTCCCCTCTACATCGGCCCATTAACATCGCTTGAAAGCAATTATCCGCAGCTCTATTCTAAAGTTATTTATACTGATAGTAAGTAATTAATTTAAAATATATTTTTGCAAAGCTAATTTTGAGGATTAACTAGTGCCTCAAACGTTCCACATCGTACTTAATTTTGTGAAGCCAATTTTATCAAAACATACGAGGGATTCTTTGATGTCATTTACAAGTAGGGAGCAATGGATGAAGTTATTGGATGAGTTTGTGCCAAAGGATCAAAGGAGTGTGCAGTTGGGTGGGACTGTGAAACGAGCTGGTTATGATTAAAGTTATTTTTATAAAATATTTTTGTTTTAAAGTGCCAAAAAGAATTTTAATAAATTTAAATTGAAGGTAACATGAAAGGGGTTTGACTTTAGAAGTTTGGGAGAGAAAGTGTTGGGAGAAAGTTTGCATCTTTTTATGTTAGAAAAGTTTTAGATCAGATCTTGTTTCCACTTTCTAGGTAAATAGAGCAAACATCAGAGATCAAAGTAAACTTCGTAAACTTTTGCCCCGCCCACTCAACAAGCTTTGATCTTACGAAGAAGATCATCGATTGATTCCATTTGAATAA
>JAHZMU010001836.1:0-37427 GCA_027743725.1 Rambutsinella grinnellia
ATTTCATTTTTTTTATATAAATCGAAGAATCAAAATCATGTCATCATGAAACCAAAACCTTACACTAAATATTTATATGCCTATTCACCTAAGTCTGATCAGATTGTCAAAAGTCCCATGAAGATATTTTGAGTCAACCTCACTAAAATTTTATACTTTTATAAAGCAGTTCAGCTAAAAATTCGCTCTTGTTATTCGCGATCATATAATATCAGTGATAATACACACAATAACATTTTGCAAATTCATACAATATCATAATCGGTTGATATTTTGACATCATCATCGAATTATTTTTTAGCATTACCCGAATGTCGATGGCACAGAGAGAATTCCGGTGATCATGAAGATCCCTGATAGGAAGGGACAACCCGCTACAAACTCTCCCTGCATAAGTATCCATCATCATCCCAAAATTGGCAACGACCAACTAAATATCAACCCTTCAAGCCTATATACACCTACATCCTTCATATATCTTTCCATTTAATTTCAAATACTCATTCAAAATATTTCATAAGGCACATTTTGGCAAATATTAAATCACAGCATATTGCACATATCACATAATTATTAATCATAAAATCAATCATTATATGGCACAGTATATATCACAGTTAAATAATGCTCAAAAATTTTATATCTCGCGATTGTATAAAATCAAAATATATTCCTAGATGAAAACCAATTCAAATTCAACCCATGACATTTTCCTCTATACTGTTGCATACCCAATTGCGCCAAGATTGTCTGTTTGAGACTTCCATCATCCAATAAGGACATTTGCTCGGTTGATTTTATCAATTGAAATTCTCTAAAAAACCTATTCCACAATTCCACACGACACCACATATCTCACAAAAATTGATCATAGAAGCTTTCTCATTCGTAATAAAAACATATAATATGTTCGTCTCATATCAATACAATAAATAAAAAATAACATATATTTTTAAAATGCATCATAATATGGCAATTAATAAATAAAAGGAACGAGGAAAATTATGTGATAGAGATCATTGGTCATATATGAGATTCGTTTCCACTACCAGAATTATCCCAATCCAAATATCATTCCATTCATTCCAATACCATTCCAATACGCCTACACGATTATCGATTATTGATCATACCTAATGAAAATCCTACGTAGAATCATGTCATATATCAAAACCCCATAATGCTTATGCAAAATACAAGACCCTTCTTCAAATAAAATGAAATTTGTTAAAACAAACTTACCTGGAATAACTGGAACATTACAATTAAAATTGGAAGAAGTGAGTTCTGGAGCTAAATTAGATTAGTCTTTTCTTAATCTTCTGTGCCGGGTGGAGCGGCGGATGAGCCATTGCTATTGCTGCCATTCCCGTTTCCACCAGGGGGTGATGGACCTCCAGGCTGTCCTCCGGGATAACCACCATAATTTCCGTACTGACCGTATCCGCCGTAGTAACCTGCTGCTGATGCCATATTATAGCCTGCCGCGGGTTGACCTGGTGCTCCTCCTCCTCCTGCACCACCGGATGCCTGGAAAATTTAATCAGGTTTTATTTTTGATTTCTTATTTCAACATGACAGTCATGTTATAATACTTGTTATAATAGGTGTTATAAACAAGTTAATTATTTACCTTTTGCTGCTTCATGTAATTTTCAATTGCTTCCGCCTCGGCAATTTTGCCAATGGATCTGTAGTGATCAGCCCATTGTTGACTGTAATCTGCTGACTGACCATTTTGTCCTCCACCAGGAGCTGCCCCATTGGCCGCCGTCCCTGGAGGAGCTGGACCACCTGGAGGTGCGGGGGCACCAGGTGGAGCACTGGAAGTGGAGCTATTTGCGTCTCCGGGTTTGGCTGCCTTCATTTGTTGTTCTAACGCATCGGCTTGCTGATGTTGGCCTTGCGCTCGGAAGTATTCAATCCATTGCTGCGTATAATCGGCGTTAGATGCTGATCCAGCACCACCCGTGGCTGGTGTGGCTGCTGCAGCCGCTTGTGCTTGTCCATAATATTGAGCATAATAAGCAGCCCATTGAGCAGAAGGATCCGCATTCTTTGATGCATCCTGGCCACCTTGTTGACCCCATCCACCACCACCACCACCTCCTCCTCCTTGCTGATTATACTGACCCCAGCCTTGATTTTGTCCGTAAGAGTCATTACCGCCGTGGTGTCCTCTACCTCCTCCCTAAAATTAGATTTCGTGTTATTAAGAACGCTTATTTAGTTAACTATATTTTATTTTAGTAAATTTGCAATGAATTGAAGCTTTACCTTTGGTGGAAGAGTGTTCACTTTTTCCATAATTAAATCTTTGGCATGCTCAATTTGCTGTCTATTGCCCTTAATTAGAAAAACTCGTTCGGGTCCATCTTGTGGTCCGTTTCTGTCGATTTCACAATGAGCTCCTGACTGCTGATTAATGGAGCGAATTGTTTCTCCACCTTTTCCAATCACCATTCCCACACGACCAACGGGAACTGGAAGACGCTCTTCTTCATAATCTCTAGGTCGGTTATGTCCACCACCGCCTCCAGGTCCTCCCCAGCTATCGTTGTGGCCACCCCCGTGACGACCCATTCCACCGCCTCCTCTGTCACCTCGGCCCCCACCTCCACCACCTCCTGGATTATCCTTCCCACCATGAAGTGCTGTTTCAACTAGCTCTTCAATTCTCAGTTGGGCTTGTCGAAGCTGATCAGGTTTTCCCGTAATAATTGCTAACTGCTCATCCATATCTCCCAAGTTAGAATTAATTGGATCAAACTGAACTTTGGCCCCAGTCTCCATTTGGATGCGCTTAATCATTTCTCCTCCTTTTCCAATAATCAGTCCTACAGAGATTTTAGGCACCGGGAACCTCATTGTTTCAAGTCCAGCCTTATCCATTCCACCTCCACCTCCGTAGCCAAGCCCTGGTCCGCCGCCGCCACCCCCACCACCGTACTCACTTTTGCTGTGAGGCTTATTGAAATCTGGCTTTGGCGGTGATTCGTTAATCAAGTCCATTACAAGTTGTCTGGCATGTTCTACCAGATCCGGATCTCCCACAATTCTCAATGGCTTATCACATTCTTCGAACATGTTGTCTTGCAGAATATACATTTTCGTGCCAGATTTATCCTGCAGGGACCGAATCGTCTCACCACCTTTGCCAATGACTAATCCAACTTTAGGACCAGGAATGATCATTTCAATCTAGAAAAAGAAATTACATGTAAAGTTACTACAATAGAAATACAAAATAAGAGGTGATATAATTTAAGCTAATTAAATATATTTAAATTACCGATGCTTGCCCATTGGTGGGTTTAGGTGGTGGAGGTCCACCTCCTCCGCCGCCGCCGCCTACACTACCTCCACCTCCGAGAGATGGTCGTGATGATCCTCCGCTTCCGCCTCCGCCTCCAATCTCGTGACTTTTAGAACTAACGATATCCATGATGAGATCTTTCGCCCGTCTAAAACATGCCATATAAGAAATATTTATTAAAAATCTTGCACCAATCTTGTTAAAAACCAACTACATATTTACACTTTTAGAAACTACATAGTGCAAAGTTTAAATTTGAATTCTAATACACTAGACTCACTCAATAGACTCCTTCGTCCCTTGCAAATAACATGGTCTATCCTTCCCACTGCCACTGTCCGGTGCAACTTGAACTTTGCAACCTGTTTCCGCCTGAATTCGTGACACCTGCTCACCCCCACGTCCAATTATCAGTCCAACTAATCCGTCAGGAATCCGCACTTCTTCTGTACAAGACTTTCCACTACCAGTTATTCCAAGTCCAGTTATTGGGAATTGGAAGGGAATTCCTCCACCACCTCCACCCGATGGAGGGCCACCACCACCTCCCTTCATTGCTGCCAGTTGGGCACCGAATGGATCATTAAGAGCTGCCATGCGCTTTTTATCAGGTTCTACATTTAAACAAAATTCGCAAATATTAAGTATATTTTCCAAACTTGTTGAACATTGAAAACAAAATACTTCTTATTCTTTTTATCGCTTTTTGTCACGAAGTCTACTATCAAACGCCATTTATCAAATAAAGTGGTGTTAGCGAATCTTCGTGTGGAATTTCATTTTGGAAGTTATTTACACAAATGAATTATAAATCTTCATTCATGACTAATAAATCAGCTTCCGAAAACCTATTATCTTAATCCAATTAACTAACCTCCTCCAAAATCATCAACTGCGACCCTCTTCACAGGCATCGATTGCATCGGCGGAGGTGATGTCGCAGCTGCACCCCCACTCAGTTTCGCCGCAAGCTAAAATATTAAAAATGAAACGCAATTAGCAACTCGTAAATAACACAATACAAAAAAACCTTGCAAAATACCACAAATCTCAATTGCTCAATTACCTGTCTAGCTCTTGCCAAAGCGTCGGCAAACGCCGTACTCGAAATATTACTTGGAGGAGTCGTATCACTCATCCTTTCCTTGTCCTTATCTTCCAAAAACACCGCACAATCCCGAATTAAATTCTCCCAAAATTAACTATTAAAAAAACAAAGAAAAATTAAATCCAATTCAATCCACCAAAATTCCTAGCCGCAAATCCCAAAAAATTCACCAAATTCACAAAAAATTACACATTTACCCCTTCTCCTCTTATCTTACCTATTTCGAAAAATATTTAAAAAACTTCACTTATCAAACCATTCAAACCATTTTCACTGCGCAAGCAAACATGCCATAAAACATCTCATCTCACACATCCAGCAAAACTCTGAACGAGTTTATGCGGTTGGTTATAACACTAAAACATTGCGCGTTTCTCAACATTCACACTCCACCTTGTTAACATGGATGGGGTTAAGCTTTCACTATCCTTCCCATGTTTGAATCGCACAGTGTTAATCATTCACATCAGGATTCACATCATCCCTTTACGTTTTTACATGCTAGAAGTTCTAGCCTAGAACGAGAACGAACGCGCTATGATTCCATTCATCTTTCATGAGAGGATGAAATTCAACCCGAAATTGTCTTTACAAATTGTCTTTTTGAATGGGAGATGGCGATGAGACCTTGAAACGGCTTTGTTCTCAAATTCAGTTTTGCTCTGGCTGGTCCATGATTTTTTTTAATGACCTTTGCATGCAAAATTATAACTCGACATATTTAAAAGTGTTTTATCCATTTATTTTTCTCTTTTAAAACTCATTACATTATTTTCATTTTTTCGTAGCATTTTTTTTCATCGTATTAAAATTAGCACTAGTTTACATATCCGTTGGATAAAAACTTAAAAGCTACAACAGTATTTAACAAAATGCATTCAAAAAACCTATTAAAATATCATGCGTTTTTTAAAAAAACGTTGCTCTCTGCCGAGTATAATCAGTAGCACGACAGTTGTGGATAAAATTTTATAATAAATACTGCGTAGTTTTTTAAAAAGAATTATGTACAGTTAAAAATTAACATTTACAATTAGGCTCGCAAGATAAAAACTGTATAATGCGAATACAGTTGTGTATGAGAATTTAAACTATTTACAAAGTAGTTACCTAATTTTATTGATATGAATGTATAAATATGTATTGTTAAAAATTACGTTCTCCTGACTCTCTCTCAATCCTAGTCATTTGATATAAAATCAATAAGTTAACAATTTACTCTTACAATTATTTCTATCGTAGTCGTTTGTCGAGCTTAACTAAGAAATATTACAGATCAAGAACATGCTTATTGTTTGGTTATATCAAGCTTTCCCCGTTTCATCCTCGTTACAATTTCTGATATGGATTTGGATATTTATTGTTTTGTCAAAGTTTAAAAGGCTTGTTAAGGTTCTAGTTTTTTTGCTATGTAAAATCGGACTGAAACATTGCTTAAAACTTATTTCAAAATATAAATTAAACTGACTTTGTCTAATAGTAAAAATAATAGTACCCGAAGGAAATCAAACGAGTATTTGTTCATTTGTAGCAAAGAAGAAATAATAATAAATCTCGTCAACGATTCAAACCCAAACGTTATTACAATTACCGCACCATTATACCCATTCCGTCTTAAAGACAAAACCAGATCTTGAACTTGCTAACCCTACTCATTAGTCAACACTATATTGCAAAACCATTCCGCATCAATATTGCTCATTCCAGTCTACTTGTACATTATCTTGCTTTCACTTTTTAAATTAAGTTAAAAGATCACGAATTACAGACCCATTCCCACTTATTACCGTCACCCATCAAAGTTTTGTCTATTCAGAACATTTTCGTCGAGAGCTACTCAATTTTTTTTATTATCGTTATCACCTTTAGAGAAAACAGTTTTCTGTTCAGTCTATAATAATGTGTACCCCAAATGTCCTCGTATTAGATTAAATTGGATAAAACCGGTTCAAAAATTTCGAAAAGTTGTCATTTTGTCATAGTCATTTAAATGAGACAGTTAAGTTTTAATAGTAATAGAGAAGAGAGAAAGTTTGTCTTGCGAAATTCAGAATATTTGTATAATCTTTTAATAACCAAATGGCATGTTTTGAAAAGAATTATTACGTGAGAAGTTAAAAACCCTAAATATAACTCCAGTCGTTATTCCACACTAAAACCGCAAGTTTCCTCAACCGCTTTCGTAAGCTTTTCATAAAATTTATCTTTGCTTTCATAATTGGGTATATCAATTCTGTTAAAACAAGTATGAGACTTTGGCAGATTGGACGTTGGTGCGTCCACGAGATGGATTGTGAACAGTCTTGGTGTACCAGCCCCAGTTGAGCCTTGAAGATTTTTGAAACCTTGAATGGGCACACGACTCGAACCGGTTACAAACTGCAATAGTCTTGCTCGCATTTCTTCGTCGTACGAATCAACGATTTCCCAGAACCAAACTGGTATGCGGTCCATTGGTCCACAGGCCTAAAATTATACACGGCAAAGATTAGAAGGGTTATTAATTCATTGAATCGATGATATTTAGCTGAATAAATCTTGCGTGTGTTTACCTTCAGTTTTGTATTGCTCTTCCAGTCTTCCAGGTCAATTTTGCCAATTCCACCAATTATCAATTCTAGCTCCTTCTCATCAAACATTTTGAGCAAGTTGACTGGTACAACCTCGTAAAACCCCTTCTGTAGTGATATGAACTGCTGCTCGATACCTCTCATAAACCGATAGTTGACGAACAGTCTGAAATTAAAATAATCAAATTAATATGATTCTGCAATAAATGCGGAAATTGTTAGAACTAAACTATGTAGTTCTGATACTTACTTGACATACTCCTCCTTGTTCTTTTCGGTGACTGAAATGTCTCTTCCTCCCGGCTTAAGCTCTTTTGATTGAATTACGCCGTAACTGTCTCTCTCCACACAGAAATTCGAATCAATTACTCCCGTAATATCATTGTGGCTGTATAACAGAAAGAAGTGCAATCAATAAAACATTTGATCTCAATTAAATTATCCGCTAAAAGGTTAGAATACTTACAGCATCCATGTCAAACTTTGATGCAATTCTGGATCAACCGCTTGGATATCATTCAAAGTTATCGATTTACCTAATAGCATCTTATAAAATGGCAAAGTAAAACTTCCATCTATATGATGGCCATGAAAGACTGCAAGACCCAGGACTCGTCCGACAAATTGAAAGTAGGTTAAGTGATCCTATAAATATAAAAATATATCACAGGTCATATAAAATTAACGAAGTAAACCGGAATTTTCAAATCCGGAAGGTTATAAAAATCACGGATTATATTAATTTTAATAATTTTAATTACAAGTTGGAGCTCCATTCTCAGTGCTTTGATTTTTGCATTTAAGTCTCGTTTATACTTTGGCAGCATCTCGATAACACCTCCTCCCCCGCTTCCATTATCAGTTCCGCCGTTAACGCTAACACTAACAGGGACCGGAACTTGAGCTGCACGCTCTCTTTCCCTCTCTCTTCTCGAAGATGGTTGGCGAGTAACTTCACTAGAATTATTATTGACGGAAGAGGACGAGGGTGAGGATGAGGAGGAAGTTGGTGTTGTTGCATTGCTCACTTGCTGCTGTGTAGCGTATTCGCGCTCCCTTCTGCTACTTCTACTACTCCTTCCCCCAGGACCACTTGAAGGCTGCGCACCATTTACCGACGCTGACTGATGATGATGCCTGGAGGATTGTGAGTTTGAGGAGGAAGTTATTTGGCCATTCTGTGGAGGTAATAAACTGGATGAAGTAGGTGGTGAGCCACCCCCACCCCTTGGAAGTGTTGCTAAAACACCAGAATGCTCCGATAAGCCGCGGATTAGTCTGGGATCCGTGAAATGCGTGGTCCTGCTGTTGTGGTCTACAAAGTAGGGCTTCCCAGAAGGTGTATTTCTCTGTAATTAAAAAATATGTGAGAATAATATTATTTCATCAGGAAAAAGTCTCATTTATCTTATTTAATGGAATGGATAACGTACCTGCTCCCAACCTGGAGGTAAGGGACCTAAATTCTGGCCTTGTTGTAGCTCCTTTGGCACTCCTGGATGGTACCAAGAGGATGTTCCAGTCCCCACATGGTAAAAATATACCTGACCCTGTTCAGTAATCCTGGTCTCGTAACCGTCCGGAAGGCCGACACACGCGTTTACCAGAATTTGTTGAGTATTTTTCTTCAGTTTTCGACGATTATGATGGTGCTGGGAGGGTTGGTTGGGAGTGGAGGATGATGACTGGGATCCACTTCCAACAGCGCTCCTCTGCTGTTGCGAACTATTAGTGTCATTTGGCTGATGCGGAGTAACGACTGACTGCGGTGACTGTTGAGATTCCCTTTCACGCGGTGCTTGCGACGATCGGGGTGGAACTGGGAGGGGCGATCCTGTCGTCGATGTTATTGGCAGTAGTGACGTGGAAGGTATAGGACTTTCAATAGCTTGGAAACAAGATACATTCCCCATCCGATCCACCACTGCTGTTGGGGGTAAGCGATCTCCACCAGCGGTGTGCGCATCACGTGATAAAAGTGAAACGGCGATCTGACCCCGGACAACGTCTTGATCTGTCGGACTGGCTTTGCACAAGCTTATTAGTTGTGCTAAAGGTAAACCAAGAAAAATTAGTTTTCATGTCATTTTATATAAAACAATACATTCAATAAAATTCCTGAAAAATAATTATATTGTACTTACGTCCAGCGTCCCTTAGCCTCTGTACCGCCTTCCCAACAATATGAACACATCCTAAAAAGCCCGAATGGTGTTCTTTATGCAGTTTCTTGTGGTTCCAAATGGATATCGTAATCGAATCGGTTCTTGTTAAATACAAGTCGAAATATTGGTTCCACGTAGGATGGAGGGTAGCCTTACACGGCTCCGTGGAAAATGTTTGATTTGTTCCATCCACGCTTATTTTAGCGTATGGATCTGGAAGGCCTGCGTACAATCAAATGAATTCATTATTATCTTCATATAAAACGTGAGCGAATCAATAAATAATTTACTCTTTTATTGGATAATAAGAGTAAAACTTACGGAAAAAGTCCTTCTTCACGAGACTCTTTGCTCCGAAAACTGAAACACGAATACAAAAATATTTAGGTTTAATCGATTTTCTCCCAGAAGTCAGAGAGTTTGTGCTATTCTGTAGCTTCATTGTCAACGTCTGAAGACAACTGATCTCATTCATTTTCAAGCAAGCCATTGCCGATTTCCACTTTATTCAAACACAACCCCTGGCAAAGTCTTGTAAAATGTTTTTGATTCTATTGGAACATTATTCCATCCATAAACATTCTCGTTCTTGCTCTTCCGGTTCCTCAATAATCTCACCAAATCAATATTTTCTTTTTGGAGAAACAAAAACGTTTACGATTTCAGTTAGTTATAACGATAAGGAAAACAAATGTTATCCACCTCCACCACACTAACTCACTGTCAATTTGTCATAAAATAATTGTTATCACAAGATCAAATGCCTATCTTTTATCTTGTTGAACGTTAGAGCCAACGCCTACTCATTATTCCAACGTTATTGATGTCACTAACCGACAAAATCCTGATTACTCATACAAAAATTCACAGTAAATACACCCAAAAGCCACACAAAGATTCGTCAGAACATGACTGACATTTTTCAGAGATGAACAACGCAATGGACATTACGAAATGTTGCAATTTATAAGTTTGATCATGTCGCCGTCTCCATCATTAGCATTGTCGTCAGTCTCTCCTTTGTCATAACAGCTCTAACTCTAAAGTCTTTGTATTTCTTTACCCATCACAACTGAAGCGTGTTAGCTTATGCTAAACTATTAGGAAAACTGGAGAGGTCCAACGCAAACCAAACGGTAAACCGACACAATTCGTACAAAACAGGAAATTGCCTGTATCAACATCCAACTCGCAATTGTACTGCATTCAAATCAACTCATTAGCACTTCACACATGCCAACAAGGGGTGAGATCAACCATGAAGGACTTTCTTTCTTAAGACATCCGTCTCTCATCATCATCTCAGTTCACATTAAATATTCATTTAGCTCAGAGAAGAGAGTATTATCAGCACTGCATTTAAAACAAGAGTCTCACAACTCTCACACTTTTTTCCCTACAACAACGCATCTCAAAGGTGATAATTGCACGCAGAATGTATAATTAATTTTCAACCAATTTTATACTCAGCTCAAAGATCCAACCTTCCTGACAATTTACACGTTGCATGCTGCATGATGGCCACTATTACATAATATCCTAAACACACATGTGCATTTTAGACCATAATTAGACTGAAGTAATATGAGCTGACAACATTCCTTATTGGGTAAAATAAATGTCTTTAAAATAAACACTTTTTCATGTGTCACAATCACCCTTAAAGCAAGTCTCTAATTTAACATTTTCCTTCTCACAAAATTTGTTCCTCAATTTAAGTCATGAAATATACTATGTAGTATATAAGCTTGGGATAAAAAATGTTAATTCTCATCAACTTCTTTTCTTCTCCATCCCCATTTAATAAACTTGAAGCACGATAACAAATACTTTAAATTTCATTTGGCAAAAGAAGCGGAACGTATCTAATGTCCTTTTCTATTTTCTTTTCATGTGAATTTTTTTTCTTCTCTCCTTCAAGAAACAACTTTTCAGTTTCCACAATAATAGTGAAATGGATGCATGTCTCGAAAAAAATTGCTCCTTGTAATTTTTTCCACTTTGGTTTTTCGCTCTATTCCCTGAAGAAAAATGGCAAAACTGTTTTCAGCAAGTAACCACACTCCTTTCTTTTCTCTCTATTCACCAAAGTCAAGGCAGTATTTGCAGAGATCATAGCAATCGCACTCTCTGTCTTTTCTCAAGGCGTTTCACTCTTCTCGCTCATCGAGAGCCTGTTTCAATTCATCTCGTGTAATGATTGTTATTATATGATTATCATCCTTCTTTCAGTCTTTAGATTAAATACCATTTACCACGGCTCACTTGCTCACAGCTCACAACTCATATTCTCTGATTCATGACAGTAATAAGTCCACCGCTGACTACTAAAGTTATAGCGCAGGTAACTATTATCATTTACTCCTTCTCCTTCTTCCCATTATATTCACAGCGGTAAAGATTAAGCCTTGCATTTTTCTACATCAACTTCCCATCAAAAATCCTCGACAAATCCCTACTCAAGTAAGAAATTTATTTCAATCTAAAAACAGCAAACTTTTATCACACTGCTACACGATATAGCTATTTAATAGCAAGTGTTGTACACAGCCTAGTAAAAAAAATGTCTACAACTCAGTCAGGAAAAAATAGCCTCGTAGTACAACATCCACGTTCCCTTCTTCCTACAATAACAATACAATTTTTTATCTTGCCAACCGTTCAATTCCTTTCACCATTGTCATTTCTAGTGACTAGTGATGATGTCGTTGGTTAACTGATGATGATGAGGTGATGTATGAGCAGAAATAACAACACTCACACTCCACACGGATGACACCGACTTGCAAAATTATCTATGTCATATATAGCCGTACACTGTTCTGACAATGGTGACTTTTAACAATAACCGGACCAAAGCAGTATGACAGGACATAAAATTTCATAAAAAGATTTTTGCACTTTTTTGAGTCATGACGAACTTGGTCTTTCCCCTTGAAAATACGAGGTGTGAAGTGAAGAGCTTATAATTATTCTTTACTGACTTTACTTGAGCACACCTTTAATAGCACAATACAACCATATTGCCCTTTAAAAATTTAGTCAAAGGGAAGAATATTATCTTGTTCGAGTTTGTAAGCACAATTTATTAGGAGAGGAAAAGCAGATGAAAAACAAGCCAAACAACTTGGCAGATTACGTAGTATTTACAAACTGTTCTGTGTATTGGCGGGGGTGGACCTCCTCCTTTTGTGTAAAGCGTCACACATAGCTGTACTTAATTGTTGAAACAGCACTAGAAACATTTCTATAGTCATCATCCAGTTAACAATCTGGCATGAAAACATTTGCAATGTGAAACCTCACAAGATGAAGGCTCACACACAGACTCGACACACACCAGCAAAAATCTAGAACACACTTGTGCAAAAAGCTATTTCAAATGATTGCAATGACTCGCAAAAATAATTCATATAACAAATGATTGCGTGGATTATGGATTATCAAGAGCACTTAACGTTTGCCTCTTCAAGTTACATCAATAACTTTGAGGGAAGGAAAAGCAGAACTTATTTCTCTTTAAAAAACATCACGACACGACACTGACAGGAAATGGGATATTTTTCTCTCCACCTCTTTTCTTTTCACATTCTAATTTTTCTATGCCTAGTTCATGCGAGTTTTGAACTTCTGTCAAAAAATTAACTTTACTCATGAAAAGCTATTAGGCTACTGCACTGCAATCAAAATTGGTGGCATGGCTCGCCACCCTCTTCTCACTTTGTTCATTACCTACATTAAACTTCTTTCTCCACTTCAACAATTTTATACAGGATGAGGATGTCTGCAAAACTAGCCAAGGAGAGAGCCACCTTCCCCACCGATTCAGCTGCCACAGAGAAAATCAAGCAAACAATGGACAACTTTTTCAAAATTACAGGTAACTTCTAGCAGTTAACCACAAATAACAAATAATTATGTTATGTGAACATAAGCCAATTGCAATTGCTCTCCTGTGTTAAACAACCCCGCATTGCATCGCTTCAAATCATTCACTTCCATGCACGTCCACCTCTCGACAGCTGCATTTTCAAACGAAAATTATTACATATATTGCCACCATCAACTACTCATCCAACCCTTAACAATGGATTTAGACCATACGGGTGATCACAAGTCGGTGAAGAAAGGAGAAGGAAACAGGAAACGTTACTAACTGAACCTTAACTTTTTATTTCATAGTATTCCCCCAACACAAGAATAAACTCATCATATCTCATCATATCATGCAACGGAGTCATTTTTTATTCATTCTCTTCTCCGCTCTCTCTCTCTCCGACTCCCTCTCTACCCTCTTCCTTGGCATTTTAAACAGGTAATAATAATACCAACCCCAAAACCAGCTTCACCTATAGCTCTCTATCTAACCATGGAAGGTCTTAAGTGGCTGATGACGATGTAATGATAAAGTGAGGAAGAGCTAGTTCTCTAGTACCGAAACGATGCTTCACCGCCGTCCTCATCATCATCCATAATTACACCTACCTTAACATCTGCATCCTTTCTCCCTTTTACCTTACAATGCCACACCAGTCTACACATAGGAAGGAGTTTTTCAGTTTTTCCTTGACTTGTGCTCATCATCCATCCCTTTTCAACATTGCACCTGGCGTTTCTCTCTCTGGCCAATTCACGGGCTCTTTTATTTTCGCCCTTTTGCCCCAAGTCGACACAATAGGACTTGCTCTTGCCCTCTTATAAGCCCACCACCACCATCAACAAGTTCAACAGCTTGCTTTTTATCAATGTGTGAAAAATATTTCATAATCGGACTTAATTTTTTATACTCTTTAAAAGTACAAAATACGTGAGTGAATGAACAAACTCTCTTATGAATGATTAGGGTGATCTCCGCTACTTCAATCCTTCAATCCTACCTTTAAGACAGCTTAAGCTTAAAACAAGACTTATTCATTCATTTTCTATCAAGAAAAACTTTCGAAGGGAAAAAGATAATATGATTTTCTCCGGTCTCCTTTCTTATCAAAATCAAGGTAAGTTAAAGCCAGATGCTGGTTTCATTACCACCTTCATTTTTAAGCCTGAATTTACCCTCTGAAGATTAAAAAGAATCACTAATCATAATCAGACCTTTGTAATCCATCGCCTCGGTCGACATTTGTTCGACATATTTTTCACCATATTTTGATACGATTGAAATGATTATGGTCATCATGCATGCAAATGCAGATTGCGACTCATTTGTTGCGAAAAAAATCCTCAGTCCGAAGAAATTCACGTAGCTTTTGCGCATTGTTTACGGTCATCTCAGAGTTACAGAGTTACAGAGTCAATGTCATAATGAGATTAGATAGTTCCCTTTTGCACCAGATATGATTACACTGGTCGAGCTAAACTAAGCATGAAAAATTAGCCAATCCTTTTAGTTTTTCTACATTTTTACAATCTTCCCCCTCTCATCTCATCATAATCAGTGCAACTCAACCCAAGCTCACTTCATTTAACACACAAATTATACTTTTATAAAGCTTTACTTTATCTTCAAAGAAGCGAGAGCTCTTTGGTCTCGAACCAAGAGGCGTTAATAAACTATGAACAAACAACCACTTTTGAACCCAGTTTACAAATCACAATTAAAATCAGAGAACGACGCAACACGTACAGAGGGTGATAGTGATAAAGGATATGATAAGTAGATAGACAACAACATTAAAACTTGTAGTGGTGGGTGAAGGCAAAAGCTTGAAAACATGAAACAATGCTTAACCGTTTTCCCCTTTAACAAGAGCAATTAATGTTGTTTGCTATTAAACTTACTATTTGTTTAGGTAGTTTATTACGATAATCAGGATGAGAGCAGGATACGATAACTTATTTACTAGTTTGCCTACCTAGTTTTAAATGTTGAATGAATTTATGATAAACTACCGTGTACATAAGTAAGCAGTGCATGCAGCTTTTAACTTTGATAATTTTAATGCGATCTAACCTAAAACTTGCAAAGTTCAATGCAAACTTTATCTATAACCACAAAGTTAATTTTAAACATGAAGTTGCGTTAAAAAACATGACGTGTGTGACTGTTGTACTTGCCTGCTTTCATTAACCGACATTTTCTGTTTATTGACTTTTACTAATCGAGTCACATCACATACTGACATGAAAATATAAAAATAAAAGCTAAAAATATACTGACCAATTAAAATATTTTAATGGTGATGATAAATAATATGGACAAAGGTTGAACCTTTTATTAATAGCAGATTTGCTGATTCATTAAATTTCGTTTTAAATATTAGCTTTATATAAATATCTATTGTGCAATGACCAAAAATAGAATTAGTAATGTTCAGGTAGATCAAGATATCGCAAAGTTGTGCTAAATGGTTGTTGATAACCGACATTGATACTATTGTATGCTCTTGTTTTCTTCAGATAAAAAGATTAACTCCTTTAGTCAAAATATTATCAATACAAGTCATGACTCATGACTGACTATGACAAAGAGTTTAAAGCTTTTGCAAACTGTTAATCATAAGCTCTAATAGATAAAGAGTAATAGTCTCGATTCATCAACAAAGACTAGACGATTACATCGTCTCTCCAATTAAAATTTGATAATTAAATTACCAGTCGCACTCAAACAGATTAACAGCTAGTAACAAGATTAAACTCCGCAATAAAGACAAGCATTTGATTGGTGATAAAAAAATTGAGCTAAATCACTAACAGCCGCGATAAATCAATCTCTTCGATTAATCCTTCCTCCTCACCATTCCAACTAGGAAAAAACTTTCCCATAACCTAAAGCCCTAAAAGATCAAATGGATTTCAATTTTTTTACAAGTCAGATAAAAAACGAGAACGCAAAAACATGAGCAATATCACAACTTCCATAATGCTTTTTATTTTTACACACTTATTTGGCATATTTATCAGCAATAAAATTAATAAAAGTAAAAGAGAAAAGTGCATATAAATATGCATTATTGCTTACTACAAACTTGCATTTAACTACGTAACACATTTAATTAAATTATTAATGCAAACGTCTGTGTTAAACTATGAGCGGAGGAATTTAATTTGCCTGTGATGGACCACCACCACCATGAAGCAAAAGAAAATTAAGAGCCAGAAATAATATCGCACTTAAAATGAACACATCTCCTTTCATACTTGACTTATCACACGTTCATCACAAGGCACACCATGAACTCAGCATTTATCTAAATACAGTTGGCGTTCACATAATTTATCTTTTTTAACAGAAAAGTGCAAAAGACATAAAGGAAGTTTCACAAGTCGAGCAGCGCGTTGATCGTGAGCTTATTTTTTTTTCATAAAAGCCGTGTGGCCCAGCTCTTTTCCACATTTGCTAAGAGTGCAAGTGTAATAAATAATAACTGGGTTAATTGTTCGCTTGATGCTCGACTGCATTTTTTATATATGACATATCAACATACATGCATTCAACTGCATTATACAACTGCATTTAATCCTCAAGCTCTAGATAACTTTAACTCAATAACCGTATCCGAATCTCTTTCAAATTCTTATCCAATAAAAAATTTATGGTAGTGGATTTAGTCCACCGAATCGATGTTATGAAATTAATTAGCCACACAAACCCATTTTATACTCATCCACTCCAAGTATTTTATTACCTTTTCAACCTGCACCATCCCCTTATCCAGCTGCATACCATTCTACTACCAACAATTACTTTTCGTGGAATTAAAAATAAATACCTCATTATAATGAGAGACAAGAAGACCACAAATATTTGAGAATCTGTTCTAGTGTTCTGTTAAGCTTTCTAGTTTTTTGTCAAGTTCGTCGAACTGCATAAACCAGTGCATTGTTCAGTCCTCTCATAATCCATTTTAAGAGTGGACTTGAGAGCATATATTTGAGGAAATGATGATCATGGAAGAAGAAAAAAGGACAATAATCCTACCTTTTTTCTTTCGGGTAAATCATTTGTTGGCAGTTGGCATTCCTTTTTCAAAAATATGTTAACAGGTAGGAGGAAGAAGAAAATTTACCGAGAAGCCACACAAAACCATCACATCTAATATACTGTGTGATTGTTGGCCTGTTGATGATGAATAATGTAGAATAATGAGAAAATATGACAGAAAACGTTCTCATTGTTGCATTGTCATCATTATTGCCAGCTTTTATAGGAAGAGTGTATTAAGAGGAAAATGAGTTGAGAGCTTTTTCCCTCTACTACTTTTCTGATTTAAAAAAGTGAGTCACTTGTTCATTCTCATCCCATCATTAAATCTAATTCGCAGAGAGAAAAGACAGTCACGCTATAAGCTTGGCTATAATCACACTAAACTGTTAAATCTAACATGTCACAAGAGAGTTTCTTCTTCACTTTTGTTCAACTCTGTCCTTTTGTCAACCGCTTTCATCTATGCTATTTATCGCGATTAAATACTAAACGCTTTAGGCTTTTTAGTCGTTTTACTTTCTGCTCTTGGTTCAAAGTCAGTGTTTGAATAAAATGGCGAATCAAAGCAATTTTCAGTTGAGGCAATGCTTGTTGAAAATGAAAATGGATGACATAGTAAACCCTTTTTCTATACATTTTGGGCCATGAATTAAAGTAAATTAAAAGAAATTAGGCACTTACTGGTAACCCTGATTTTACACGCTTGGTTATTGTTGTTGCCACTGCTTCGCCTTCCATTCCCATTACTGTTGCTGTTTGGAGGGACAGACATCATAATGCCTTGGTGGGTGGAACTTTCAAAATTGATACATGCGTTTTAAAACTTTTAACCCTTTTTCATCACTGATTTCACTTTATATAGCTTTTTCAAAAAATATATTGAAAACTGAGCAGGTACTTCGCTCCACTTTTGATATGTATAAAGTTAAATGATCCTAATTAAACAGATCGAGTTTCAATATCTTCATATCCAGTCGCAAAATCAGTCGAGTTCTGGACTCCTCCAACCGACGATGATGATAATATCTTGTAACTTGTTGATAAAACAAGCTTAATTGAGAACTTTTTGGGAATTAGGCTTCCACGTTGAGTCTGGATTGGCTAGAGACAGGTTCCAACCAGTCGTTAGTGGAAAGCGAGTCTATAAAACCAAAAATAAATTTAATTACAATCAACCTCTTGAGTTCCATCAAGCGGTCCACATGATCTAAATGAACCATTTTATGCTACAAATATTAAAGCTAATTAAATCATACTTGATAAATTCGATGATCACATCATTAAATATTTATCCAATCCCGTGAAAAAAGTAGACGGTAGACACATTAAAAAAACTGGGACATTTAATTTGCGTACCGCGACACAAAGCCAGCCTTAACCTCAAACTTCATTGTGAAGAGATTAACTGCGTGATCCCTCATGTAAATAGCTCATCACTTTCTCAAATATTTTAACTTCCGTCATTAATAAAAACAAAAACAATAGCCTTTTTTGTTCCCAAATAGACTAAACTGAAAACAAAAAACTGCTCCAATTTTCCACTTTTTTTGACATTTGCATTTGATACAAATGCAAATTAACTAGTTTGCGATGTGCGAACAAAACTAATTGTAATAAACCAAAAAACCATTCCAATTTCAGCCCAATCCAATCTCAAGTGTCAAACCAATCACAATTTCTGAATAAAAAATCGTCTCTCTTTTCACTTCCCAAAAATAGCTCATTAAACTCTATTTTTTTCTCCGAGAGCTCCACCACCGAATCCAGCTTTCAATCACAATCCATTTCATATAAAAATACGTCCAACTACATTTTATCAATTAAAGCCACAATTTTTTTTCTCTCTCTCAATTAAAAATATATCTTAAAACTAAACTTATTCACTCTCGAATGTTACGATATGAATTATTTTCCTCTGATAATGACGGTGTGGCTGGTGCCTGTCTGCTTCCATCCAATTCCATATATCCAAATCTATCATAAAAACATACAGAGTCAGTAAGAAAAAAATACAAACACTGTGAACACGGCCAACTCTCTTCCTTCTTGTGTAGAACTAAATAAAATATCCTTTAAAAATCTACGAAAAAAAATATTTTCCCTTAAATATACACGAGAGAATATACGCAAAGTACTTAAAAGGGATAAACATTAGCTTTATAAGCCTGGCTCCTATATGAAATACTTTAATGGGATGACCACTTTTTTTCCTACATGTTTTTCTGTTTGAAAAAGAGAGAGATGATAACCGTATGCATCCTCTTCATGAAATATCTGTGAGTTTTAATGTGTGTGAGCCGCTATGAGAGAGTCGTGACAGGAGAGACTACATAAAAATCCATAATACTTTTCAGTGTTAACTTATCCTATCTGGTTCTCACTATTCACTCTTTTAGTTTGTTCAAATTCCAACTTAAATATTAGCCTTGTGAGCTCTCTCCCTACATGATAGAAAAGGGATGATAAAGTTGTGAAGAAATGGTCAACGCAATCATCACTGTCTCGAAGAGGAGACTTGCTAGCCTCCTATTATCATATTTTTCCATGCATATTTATGTCCACTTTGGGTTTATCACGAGATGAGTATATAGAGACGTCGCCTTTCAGCTCCCTGTGGAGGATAACGATTGAGGAAGAATTGTTGAATTGGTGCATGAAAAACTATAACATTTTGTCAGCAAAGCAAACTCATATTGTCTATTGATATGCTGGTGTCTCTCACAGATAAACTAATCATCATCGCATCCTCTGAAAAAGAGTAAATATTTTTTGAATGCGTGCTCACTGCTCGCCTTCAATATTGACGTGTATGGTTGATTCGTAATTATAATGATGTTTTTAGAGGATGAATCTGACCACTAAATTCCTCAGAGATGGCTTTTTATAGAATGTTGTAGAGTCAACATGATTTTTTCTCATTTGGTTTTAGCTTTCATAATATTATGTTTCAATCGCGAATGTCAATAATTACCCAACTCTGCATATAAACATTTATGATAATTGAATTTGCAGAAGAGAGTTCAACGGTACGCGTCTGTGTTTGTTTACTCTGCGAAATGGCTGATTAGAGTCTGTGTGAGAGATGATGACAGTGCGAAAATATATCGATGCTAATTTTATTCATTGAAAGGTTTTGTGGTTTATGATTAATGAATTGATTCAGCATTTTTAAGTAGAAGGGATTTGGCATGTGGTCTAAGCAAGTACTTGAGAATGGTACTTGTATCAAAATTGAAATTTGAAATAAATATTTATTACTACCGGTCAACGTGACAGACAAAACATTTGAGAATATTTTTGAAATGCATAAAATCCAAACGGTTACAGTGCGTTGCTCACGTACGCCTTCTTTTGGAATAGATGGGGTTTATTTTTAGAGAGAAAAGGTTGAGGAGAAAAGGTGATGTTGAATAGAATTTGGGGTAGATGGTGATGTTGAGTTGGTGAGCAAGTTGTGGGAAAGATGCGATATGATTTTTTTAAAAAATAAAATGGTTTAGTTGGTTTTTATGCTCTTTTTAAAACTTCCTTAACAGCAGCACAAGCGTCGACCTCCCCCCACCCATATAGATTATTAGGATAAGTGCCACAACTATCACTTAATGCGATATTACAAAGTAAATTTGATGTCCATGCATGATTACTAATTTGGTTTGTGGCACGTCCTTCCGCAAGGTTGATTCTGTCTGTTCTCGCTGTCTTCTTTAGAATTTCACCTGCAGTCATCCAATTAAGTTTTGTCTTTTTATTATTTTGATTATTGGCACAGATCATGAGGGCAGCAATGCCTGCGACTAAAGCAAAGGAAAACGTTAAATACATATACCAATTTGAAATCCTCCAACATTTCGAGAAAAAATATACCTAAAGGTGACGACATGGAAGTTCCAGAGTCGAGTCCGTACGAAGTGTCCGTATATGACATTGATGAATTAATTCTAACCCCGGGTGCAGATATATCCGGTTTGGTCAAAGTGCATACGTAATTTCCATACCCCGCATTGTAAAGTTCGCCTTTCGGACATGCCGTTTTGCAAGTTCCAAAATCGGACGTTATTTGTCCAGGACGTTCCATGTTGAGAACGGGACCTCGGGAAGACCACCATGCGACAGTGCTTGTGTTGTCAATCGCAGCAACACTAAAGCTGATATCATACATGCCTGGTGGGTCAATGGAAGTGCAGTAAGGACCAGTGTTACCTGCGGCAAAGTATGAGATTATTCCGGCTTCATTCCATGCTGCTTGTATTCCATAAAAGACATCTCTGGGAATTTCTTGTTGTTCTTTGCTATTTATGGTCCAGCTATTATTGATCTTTATAAGAAAATCCAGGTATTGAAAAATTCAAGAAAACCTAGTACATTATTGCTTACAATGTGTGGAGCCTTGGAACAGTCTCTACCTGTCTTATCGGGTTTAAAGGGACATAGGGCCCATTCGGCACAAGCTTTTAAGTACACCTCTTCAGTTATATCGACTCGGAACATGAGGCAAGCTATCCACTGGGCTTTGGGGGCTGAGCCTTTAGTCTTTCCAACTGCAATTCCAGCTACATGCGTTCCATGTGATGCGGTGGTCCTCGGAGTTAACGACTCCTCTATAGGATCGAACCTGAAAAGGGAGAGAGAAACCTAAGTGGTCATTATCAAGGTCAAGACTAAAACGGGCCGGAAAGCTTTACCATCCATATTCTTCCCTGAAGTTTTCCCTTAGCTCAACATGAGTATGTGATACTCCATCCTACAAATACAAAACGTTACTGATTGTCTAACTAATAATTAAACTTTCATTACAAATTGTAATAAACTACATATTTTTATACGTCTAAAATAGCAATGACAACTCCTTCTCCGAGACATTTGATATTACTACATCTTGCATTGACTTGCCGAATATGCTCAGGAACTTCAGCAGAAAATTTATGTGATGAAGGCACCGTATTTTGTCTTGGCTTGCTTGGCTGTTGTTTGGCTGGTTTTGGAGGATGCACTAGAATAACTTGCCTTACTCTTGCAATATTTTTGAATTTGTAGGCAAGTTCGGCGATTGTACGAGAGGTTACACTCTTGACGTAAATCTCGTTTACTGACCACAACGGCATATATTCAACTTTTTTACTTTCTAGGTATGCAATCACTTTTTTCTGTGATTTACGCGCATGTTCTTCTAGCTTTGCAACTAACGCTGCAATTCTTTCTCCTCTACTTGTTGCCTGTCTCGAAATGGGGTCCTCTCTGAAGTCCTTTATAGCTCCACTATTTCCCCCTTTAAACTCAATCATAATACTGGTCTTAACTTGTCTGGTATCGTCTGCATCAATTAATTTCGATCTGAGATTATCAGCAATTCTTGGTGAAAATAGAGTCCCTGCTTCTGCAGCCTCTCCAAGTACTCCAGCTTCTCCAGCAGGCTCTTCTCCAGAAGTAGGTGAAAGTAAAAGTGAAATAGTTAAAGACACCAAAACACCAATGTAACAGCGCGTCATGTTCCACGTAATTGGAAATTAAACACTTGTAGAAAGTATTTGAGAAATCGAGGCTGTAATTGACTATTCATTTATCCTAGCTGTAAATGCAAATGATTATTTTTAGGCAACTTGTCGGCTAATAAAACATCAGAAGAGCAGTGATAAAATCGTCTTTAAAAGCACGAGTCAATGTTATCATATTTTGCAACATGTCCTCCATAATAATTTTTATATTTCGTCATTAAGGAGAGAGACAATGGGTATTATGTGCATTCAATAGTAAAACAGAACAAAAATTATCTAGCTATTAAATAAACAATTTATGAGGTCTGGGTCTCTGCCATTTAAATTCGTCATTGGCATGTGTAGGTACTGCTTCAAGATTTTAGTCTCGAGAAATATATTGAACAAATGTTTCATGTGAAAATTGTATTTTTGGTGACATGCCTTTGTTACCTGCTCTATGTCTTAAATGGAAAGATTTCCTAAATATACATATTGTGCATATACCTAATTGTAAGTTCCTAGAATTTACAAGATTCGTAGTGAAACTGCGTGGTCCAGGATAATAGTAAAAACAGGGACATTCAACTTAATTAAATGGTTAATGTATCCTTTCTCTCCCGACAAAGCATCTCTTAGTTTCTCCATGTGAATTACATTGAACAACCCACACGTTTCTTCCTTACAAAGCCCAGCCAGACTCTTCCTTTCATCTTTTCCCATAAGTCTGAATTAAGTTAATAAGAAAAAAGAATAAAATTATCAGTGAAAGGCCTACACAGATTTTCTTTGCTCGAACGCATATAAAACCCTATCGCTGCAAGTATTCCAATGTCAATAGTAATATCGAATTGCGTAGATAGATTAGCAAATAGAGAAGGAAACAAGAAATTGCTTTCATTCATGCAGCGAAATCCTCTTTTCCCTCTCGGACTTGCGGATACGAACGCAATTATCATGTTGCATGATTTTGTGTAGAGTCCAGCGTCCAGCTAATCTCTTGTACGTGATGCACTTGGAAAAAGTTCCATTTCCAGTTTCCACTTTCTCCTTCCTACACCGCCTCCATTTTCAACTGGGAATTGAAACGAGATGAGGGGGAAATAGCTGAACTGTGAGAAATGTTAAGACTACAACGATAGCAGTGGAGCATCATTCGCTAGCTTCAGGACGGGAAAGAAAACCTTTTCCTTCGTGTTTGTCTAATGGGCATGTAGTACATATAGGAAAACGCTCCCTCATCACATTCCAGTATCTCGTCAACTTTCACCGTGAGCGAAACAAAGCGTAGGGTCTCAGAGGACGCGCTCTCTTTCTAACTCCGTCTTCACTGGACAAACATCTTTTGGTCACGCTTCATTCCAACGTACCTACAAAGGACACACACCTGCCTAAAGACATTCCGGTCAGGGAAGGAATCTGGTGAACCAGAAGTATCCAATTTCCCATTTATTAATAAGCGGAACTGCACCTTCCTGGAAGAATAAAGTTGATAAGGGAGTTGAGAACACGCTTTCTCGCTCGTTTCAGTTTAATTAACGCCTTAGTTTTTGCTCGTTGCGTGGTAGGAGTTCCATCTTTTTTTACTGTTTATTTCAGTTATAACTTTGAAAGAAGCTGAGTCGCTTCTTTCGCTAAGAAAATACGACAAAGAGGGTCGAAATTCTTTTTACGCCATATTTTTTCCGTACTTAACAATTGCACGCGGTTGCGGTTTTTCTGTGGAACTCCAAAAATATATAAAAATACGAGTTTGCTTTCATCATTTCGGATATTCCTTTCTTTGCTTATGCTGAGAGAGGGATTGTAATACACTTTTTGGTTCAGTGATTTCCGCTTTCCGGTACGCTGACTCTTGTCACTCTAAAAACTCTCCCGGAAAGACGTACGGCTCCAGAAAAGCTGGCTTCTGATATGAGAAGGGTACTGTTGTAGTGTGATATTGTGTTACTGATTGAAATGGAAGATGAATGAGGGAAATGGATCATCCTAGCTACTAGTAAGAATATAACTTTGTACAAGGCAAAATCTTTTCGTCAGTGATGTGATTAAGGACGTTTCCCTCCTCACCACCATATAACAAAATTCTGCAGCTGCAGTCCGCACTACGCCGCAAAGACCGCAAATAGTGGCGTTATCACTGGAGCGGAAATCGGATTCTAAACTTTTCTCCAGCAAAAATTCTACAACAGTTGATCATCATTGATGTCAGAGTACAAAGCAGAGAGATAGTGATATTTTACAAGAGGAAATGAGACATTTCCTTCAATTGGAATCAGAGCGTTTCCCTGTTGGAAGAAATTCAAACTTTTAGAGAGAAAAAATACCTTGACTAATTTTATTTAAACATCAGTCGCATTCGTCGTGTATTTAGCCTCGCGGCAATAAGAGAAACTTTATCTGTCGTGAGCAAACATTATTTTTTGTTTTTCAAATTAGAACACATTTCACTTTCACTCGCATCTGTTTACACATTTTTGCATCTGTGTGTGAACGCGCGGAGAGAAACAAAAGATTTAATTTAATTTGGTCTGGCTATTGTTCCACTAGCTCGTGGCCCTTTTCCAAGCGCCAAATGGGATTTATCTGACCCTTGAACTATTTTTGTAATGGAAGTGCTGTGTTTTTCTGTGTGGAATTGAGTTCCCTAGAGAAGTGAGCAATTCCCTTCTTGCTTCTGAAGAGTGCGAAATTATCATTAAAATTTAGTACTTGGGGGAGAGGTAAGCAATACTTTTACTTTCTCTAGAGACTCAAACCATCCTGAATAATAAGTTAGAAATATTATGAGCATTTCCACAACTGCTTCTGTGTGGGAGCTGTCGACAATTTCCAGTTAAATGAGTTGGTTTCTACATTTCCATCAGAATTAATTTACAGCTTAACCCCTTTCTTGGTAAAAACTCCTGCGGAGTGAATGGAACTATATTTTTTGTATAAAAATCATAATCTTTTCGAACAATGTCTGCTGATGACATGAATATGGATGGTAACCGTTTTTCGACTACTTAGCCAACTCCATTTTCTCAACATGACATTGACATGACATTCAATCTTTAGCCAATCTACGACCTCCGCGTCTTAATGATAATCTCAACTTTCCCTCTTGTTTCTTAGAAGAAAAATAAAAAAAAGTTTTAATTAGACTTCTGATTCCCCTCTTAACTTTTTATACAAGGCTTTTCCTTCCCCCAGCTAAAAGATTAGAATCTCAGCAGGTTATGCCTATACATACCGAAAACTCGTTGAATGTCTCAATGAATTTTTGTGGAAGGGCAAGAGTTTCTACTAAACTTCATCAAAAAACGAAGAGCTCAGCTAAAACGAGCAATCCTTTCTGTTTACTTGATAGATATTAGTAATAAAGAACAACCTTGGTTGGCCTGTAAGAAGGAACATGTAAACTGCAGTAATTACTTTCGTAGGAAGGAAGTTAAAGTTTCCCTAATATCTTGTACTTAACCCCCGCCATTTAAATTAGAGTGGTTGTAAAACACACTTGATAGCAAAATACTTAATGACCGTTAGCTAGTCGACCTTCTATATTTTCATAAGCATGAACTTGCTTTTTAAGAATGATTGAAGGAAAGAGAGATTAAGCTGTTTCCACTGCTATTCACTATTTTCTCATCTGACAAGAGGGAAAAGCTAACCATCGTATTTCCGAGTTTGATTGATATTTAATTGCAACTGGTATGTCGGAAGAAACCACCAATCTGAAATGTTACAAGGCTATACTCTTTTATTTCTCGATTAGAATTTTTCTAGGAAAAGGGCTTTTTTCTCTCGCACAAAGTCAAAGTGAAATGTTAAGAGTTGGCTCTCTGCTTGAAAAGACAGGTGACATGACGAGGACCTCCTTTCCTCACAAATCACAAAATTACATTTTGTAAAATGCCAGTAGCACTCACACCCTCTCCCACTTTTCCCATTAGCATACATGAAGAATCCATTAAGTCCTCGAGAATAGTCGAGTATGTCAGTGTTGGATGAATAAAAAACATTTCAATTTTACATAAGAACGGCTCTTTTGCCTTTATCCCGAGAGCGACTGTAACATAAAGCGATTGAGTAAATAAAACCAATTAAGTTGCGAGATAGATGCCTAGTCCCATTTAGTTTTTGGAATATAACCCAACTTAATTGTGTGACTGGTGCTGTATCATAAACAAAGGGTTATGTGGGATCATGGAATGGAATATATTTGTAAAGATGTCAGCATCAATTCCATATCCCAACTACCAACTATGCCCATTCTATTTACAAAATATGCCAATCACATCCGCAAATCTCGGAAGACCTCAGCACCTCCACCGCCAACGCTGGCTATTCTTCTATGTCACCTTTCACCAAATGAATATATTCCCAGCGTTATCTTAGCTCATAGAATGCTTGTGAGTCACATGAGCGTAGTGAAAATGAAGATGCAAGCTGTATCCTGGTACACTGAAATGAGATGAGGTAGATATCTAATCTGGAATGAGAAACAAAAGCTATTTGTGTGGGAGAGGAATGAATGAGAGTGGTTAGGACTGAATTGAATCTGTCATTCTCACACAAATTCACTTTCGCTCAAAGAGAAAGTGAGAAGTGAGCTATGCGCGGGCATTTGGGCTGTGAGAAGGGAAAACAAGAACTGGAATGGGTAAGCTGTCATGTCACACTCGCACAAAGTTAATTTTACTTACGTTCCGTTGGATCCCTAATGAACTGATTATACATAGGACTGATCAGATTCCCTCTCAAAGCTAAACTCTGCTGGGTTCCGTCTGGCAAAAGGAGCAATGTTGCAAAATATTTCGGAAAAGGCTCCTCTTTAATCTAGCTCTTGTCCTGAATCCTAATGAGAAATACATTTAAAGAATTCATCACTGTAATCAAGTTGTAGACAAGCACGATTTAACTATCTGCCACCTTCTGTATGATAAATTAGAAATGGGAATTTGATAAGGATAAATGCAATGTCTTCAAAAACTTTATAGTCGTGACCTGCCTTATTTATAGTCAATTATGAAGTTTCCCTTATTTATGACCGGGATGATATAAATGTCTCGGGAGGACGATATAAAAGTTTTAGTGAAAAGTGTGGTAGTGTTTGGGGACTTATGAGAAAACTTTCCTTGTCGACTCGTCCCTCAAGCTGAGGAGCCTGAGGAGATGAGCTGTGTACTAAAATCATAATAATCCCACTTCACATAAATCGTCTTTTGATATATCAGTATAACACATCTAATTGCATATTTTACCCTTTCCTTTACAACTTCATGGTTAGAAAAGAGAGAATTTTGCTTTCAACTTTTCAGTTTAAACGAATGAGAGTGCTTTGTAACACTTTACATAATATATTTGTAGATTTGAAATGAAATTCTGAAGGACAGATTGTACGTACTTTATTTTTCTGCTCAAATTGAAATTGAAAGATTGATCCTGAAATAAAAATAGGGAGCTCTTGATAAAAGATGAAAATGCATTTTGACGTCCGTCATCGCCATTCACATTCATGCATATTTGTGAAAAGGTAGAGACTGTTATATGGATTACGTGATATAAATTGTTTTTCCACAAAGCATTGAACACAGAACACATCTGTCTAGAGCCCCGTGGAATTTAGCATTTGCGTGGGATTCTGCTTGTTTGTTAAAAAATGAAGCGATCTCATGCTATTTGTTGCTTCTCTGGCTACACACGACGGAAGTAGAAATGCCTCACCTTCTCCGAATATATAAAAATGATATTATGGTAAAGGTATTCAGGTGAATGTCAGGTACATATTTTTTCGCCTACAAATCCACAAGAATGAATTGATATTTAGATTTTATTCCGCAAATATTCTCCGAAAGGAAAATCAATTATCAAAAGATCAACATAGCCTGGTTGCTTCCCCGCACAAGTTTTCTAAACGTAAACATTAGCAGGGTGGAAAAGTGAAAGCTCACAATTTTAAAACTACGCTAGGTCTTCTCTCATGCAACCATTTTCTTAGGAGCTTGCATAATGGAACAATATGGATGTGAAATTGGATGAAAATGAGGCTTGGATTTGGGGGAGTGGAAGTAGGAAAATTGGGGATTGGGATTGTAAGATCATAAAAAAAGTTTTTGCGATTTCTCAACCTTTGTGCCAACTGACAATGTTTCTTTAGAAAGAGTATCTTTTGCATGGTGATAGTGAATAAGCACGAACGAATTGTTGCGATCAATATACTGATTTTTCTTCAGACAAGAAAAAATTTCCTCGCAGTAGACATCACTAACATCAGCATCACGCAGAGAAAGTCGTATAATTTTTCTTTTTTTCTGCGCTTCTTTTTATCACGAAAGTCTTCTTTTGTTTGCACCTTTCGTGTTTCTCTTCTCTCAGGTGGGATATGCCAAAGAAAGAAAGTAATGGTTATGTTGGGAGTTTCCAGCGTCTTTACTATGTTGGTTAAATTAGTAGGTTGCACGTAAATTGCTAGAAATTTAGACAGGCCACTGTCTCAGTTTACAATAAATTGGACGAGAATTTAAACATCTGCAGTTTTGCCCTTTTGTAAGATGAGAGACGCAGTTTGCCTGTCCAGTTCAATCAGTTTTGTTTTAGACGTTTCCATCTGTTCCCTTTTGGCTAGAGTCCTGATCACTCAATACTTTTACCTGTTGTGTGCTCCATCCTCTATAGCCCTGCTTTCTCCCTAGCTCACTTTCAATTTTCCTTCTAAAATCCCTTTCCCATCACTTTCACAAAAAAATGGAAAATAATTACGTTCTGTTTCCTCTCCTTTCTCCTCATACCTCTTCTAGTTATTGATCTTTCCATTTCATTCATATTCTTTCCTTTGCTAAAATAAATGAGCTTAGTCACATGGGAAAAGTCTCATCATCGCCGTTTTCTCCATCTCCATTTCCACCTTTTATTTACCTACCCATTCAATCTATCTCTTGGAGCTTCTCAATTTCACATTGAATATTCCTTCTACCTTTTCCTTCATCCATGAGCTCAGTTTCTGTGAAGACTGAACCTTCATCAGAGCTTGAACAGTGAACATTGCTCACAATTCCCTAAATTATTTTCTCTCCTTTCTATTTGCCGTCTATCCTTTCCTGGAAATGAGTGAAATTAAATGAGAAAGTCAAGATTTGAGTGAAAAGTCTCTTCTAAAGCCAGGACAAATAACTGACAGAATATACCTAAATGTTACCTGCGGAAGATTTAATGAAGGATTCTATCAATAAAAAGGATTCAAGGACAATTGAAATAAGTTTTGAGTAGGTGGGCTTCCTTCTTCATTGAAAGAACTTCTTACTTTTCTCATCACTCACTTATCCAACGTTTCCTGCCTAACCCAAAAAAAATTAATTTATGAATCTTTAAAAAGCTGTTGAAAACTCTGCTGATTGATATTTACGTATGTAACTTTTGAAATTTTCTATTTAAATTTAAAATTAGATCAAAAATAGAAATTTTTCGATACACTCGTAAATATTTGTGTCATGAAATTGTTCGGAAAAACTAAAAGTATCTACAAGCGACATGCCCGACGACAGTTTAGCGGTAAACCTTGAACTAGAACTAAAAGTATTTAGTGTGCCTACTTCCCGAATTAAATATTTGTCATAACTCTCCCCTAAAATATTTGTTTGCGTGTGCTCAGCTACTTATGGCTAAAACGGAAGCTGTTTCTCTCCCGAGTTCCTTTGTTCCCATATTTTCTTTAATAATGTACGACAAACTTTTAAATTTTCTATCCTTTATCCAACAATCCATGTTTAAATCTACTTTTCCCTTTAAAAAGGAAACACGGAAGATGAAAAGTCGTTGGAGAAAGCTGGTAAATTGAAATAGTGGAAGAGAAGCCTAATCCTTTCAAAATGGAAAGGCACTTTTTATAAAACGAAAGGAAACCCTTCAATTGAATTCTTCCACACGGCAAAATGCACACGTTGAGACAAGAAAACTTTTTCCACCTTCATTTCAATAAAATTATATTCTCTTGGAAAATATTCCGCATCCCATCATACAAAGCTCACTCTATACTAACCACATATTTCTCAAATGGGAAAGTAATTGTGTGAAAACGTTCAACCAAAAAAAAACTTTCAGAATGTGTCTAACTACAAGTAATAAACAGAAGGGGTTGTAAAAAAATAAAGTTGCGAATTTATTTAGTCTTCTTAATAGAAAAGATAGAGCATCGTGAGTTAGATGAATAAACTAGTAGTTGATCAATTGTTGTACTAAACTCTCTCCTCTTTTGCCTTTTTCTACTCTCCGTATTTTTTATTGTAAACTTGAACATCAAAAGAGAAAAAGTTTTGCTATTTCAAACAAAAGTTTTTATATGCTGAATGAGACGAAAGCAAATATTTATCATTCAACATTGGTAGAGTAGAGAAGGCGGTCTTTTTACATGAATAAATTATGTTTATATTTACATTAGAAATAAGAAGGGACTTTTTATTGATTTATTTGCATTATAAAACGGTGAAGTTCAAAGAGAGTCTGGGAATATTGTGCAACTTTGCATAAAGGTAAAGAGAGAAGAAGAGAAATGCTCACTTAATCAGATGAGAGGAAAATTCCCATTGGCTATGCAGTTCAAAACTTGTACTTAATATCAAAAGCATACATTAAAAGAAAATGTAATTACATTAAAACCACAGCATTTCACATTCCACCTCGTAACATGGACTCTTTTAGAAACGGCCAGGGAAAAGCCACTTGACTTGACTTAACAGTTTCAATTAAATTTTATAGCAGATACCATACCACCAACAAGTGGTTTGGCCTTTCACTTTCACTCCACTTTCTTATAAAAACAGTGGAAAAAAGTGTTTGGTCTGGTGGTATTTATAGATAGGGAAATGCTTTGAGTAGGGTTGAGTAGGAAAGAAAGAGAGAAAGTGAGTGGTACCCGAAGCAGGAAAAAAATTGAACGCCTTTTCCCATATCATCAAACTGAGCAACAAGCCATTTTACTGCTTGCAGTAATAAGATAAACGTCATCAATTATTCAACCCATTTCACCCAAAAACCTATCCATTTCTATCCTTATTGCTTTCACTGCTTTTACTTCAGCGATTCTAGTTTTTATCTTGGCTTATCCACGTAAAGTGTTTAATGGTCTTAGTGGACACTTCACATTCAATTTGTCTCATCAATTTGAATCCCTCAACTCCAACTCTATTTATGGTATGCCGGTGTGTGTGTGCATTGCAATAAAACTTTTGCTCTAAAAGTTTTCCTGGTGAGATTCCCCATTTCAGTTATATGACTTGAGAGGTAGAGATGGAGAGAGAGAAGAAAGTGCTGCGTGGCAGGATCTCATGTCCCCTGCTGTAAATAAGGAAAGTATTTTATGGAAGTACCTAAAGTTCAGTTCCTGTCTGATGACGCCATTAGGCGTCTAGGCTCGTTTTCAACTTTCCCAATGCTATTACCTTTTTTACGGTAATGATGGATCGATTGTGAACAAAAATGGTCACATGAAAGAGGAAAAGGTTGTGAGTTACTAGTTGTACAATAGTAGATATACTCGTATCAAAAAGAAAATCGATGGACCCCCCGTTTTGAAAAAGCTAAACTGATTATGTGACTATTTTTGACATTTATGTAATATATTAAGCATGCAAATAAGTTACCGTTTGGGGAAGGTTGACACTGATATTGATGTAGTAAGTAGAAAACATTATTATTTATTATTCTAAATTTTATGTTGCCAAAAATTCCCCGCTTATTCCCCTCCCATTTTACAAGTCTCGTCCAAAAGCTTAAGTAAATATTCCACCTTCGCATCACCTTAAAACCAGGGATTTCAAACTAAATGCTATCCTTACTCAAGCCTTAACATTAAAGATCGTGTCGTATCTCCCATCTCCTCATGAGAGACTTGAGTATAGCTTTGTACTTATTTGATACGAAGTTGTTCTGATGATGACGCTGATAATCAGCACAGATGAAAGAATCTCTTTCTCAGACGCTCATCGTTTCACATCTTTTCTTTTCAAATTCCCTACCTGTTTTTATTACTACTTTACTCGTCTCCAAAAAAACGAAAAATCAGCCAAGCATAAAAACTGGGTAAAAAGAAAGCATTTTAAAAACACTCATTCCCTCAAAAACCCATATCACTAAACAATGCCCATTTGAATACTATTTGCGAGTAAATCTGCGCATTTTAGAAAATGGAAAAGTCATCCTGGGATCTAGTTTAAACTCCCATTTGGAGATGGTCTCGTTTATTTCCCTTCATCTCATATAACAAGGTAGGATTATAATGGCAACTGCTGATCCTAATCTGTGTAGCTTCAGCAGATTTTTATCGCTTCGCTTGGGTAGAACTCGCCCTTTTCCTTGCGTGCACACCTTTTCAGAGTAAGTCCATATCATCATCATAATTAAAGTTATGACACAATAGGGGTAAAAGGATGACATAGATGAGCTTCTGATTCTAAAAGCTTCTTTGCCAGAGGCAAACACGAGAACACACGCTTTTTTTTAATGGGGAACGGTTACGAAATAAAACGTATCATTTAAATGGATCCTTTCTCTACCCTTTCAATCGTCTACATTTAAGCAGGAAATATAATAGAGTGAAAGCAATCAATTTCATCTACAATTTCCCTGAAAGCCGCTAAAAATCATGTAATCTATTCTACCACTCTACTACACGTGTAACTCATCCTCAGTCACTTGTGTATTTTCATTGGAAAAAAAGTTTTCTTCCTGATCTATATCGTATATAATTTTTCTATCAGTTTTCTTCGGTTTCTTCTGACATCGTCTCATCACCATTTTGTATCATTTTCATAGTGTTTTGGCCTTGAGAGAGTATAAAAGAAAATGGGAAATGAGACTCTCAACTAAAAGGAGGATGACGACAACGACAACCGAGTCCAACTAAAACCCCGTTTTTCTCTCTCAACATCTCCATTTCTATTTAGACAAGGGAGTGTGTACACTACTAGCTTTCTCTTCCCACAAGCGTTGTCTTTTCAAGAAAAAAGTATACAGATGAGAGGATAAGTGGTGGGTCTGGTATCAATATAAAAAATTTAACAAGATGATAGTAATGCTTGAGTGAGCAAATGGATTCCATTTTCTCCGTTCTATATAGCCTTCAAGCTAAACTTCTACCTTTTCATTTTCTACTACGCACTATTTTAAGTGGAAATGGAGAGAGAGGAAGGAAGAGAGGAGAAAAATAATGAGAAGTTTGAAATGAGATACACACGTAATACGTAACTAGTTATTTTTTTTTCCAAGGAGAGAAAAGTTATTCGCCAAGTTTGGCAAACATCTTAAAGCTACATGTTTCTTTGTAAGTAGAGTTTTTAATGTAAGCGGAATCTCTTGTAGGGTATCACGTACTTAAGCATCTTGTTTTACAATTAGCTCCAGCCTAATCTTACTTTTTGTCTAGGGAAGTCTTTCATGTGGGACTCATGCGGAGAAAATGAACCAAGTTGGGGAGTGCGGTTCTTCTGCTTTTCATACTTTTTGTAAAGGTTTATATATCGACTAATGATTACTTGCTGATGTGAGATTGCAATAGATACTGGCAATAAATGATTGAAGATAGATTTCCATTTTTAATTGTTAATTAGGATGGGAAAAGCAGAGCATTAGTAAATTCTCTTGGGATTCCAATCAAAGAATTTCAAATTATCCCAGTAATCACAATACTTTCACAAAATTAGCAAGGGAAAAGGATATATTTCAGGACTTAATCAACTTGATTCTTTTCGTGACTGAAAGTTGGGAGAAGAAAAGGAGAAACTTTTTTGATACCGGCTACTTACAAAACATTCCACTTTATCTCATGTAATCATTCATCTCATCTCCTCAGCTTCTTCCTTTAGGTGACCTCCCTACAGAGTACAAAGCCTCAGGGTCAGCTACATATTTATAACTGTACATCGTTTCCATATTCCTCCCAACAAAGAGAATCTTTTTAGATGGACATGTTTCTAATAGGTTTAATGATGAAATCCCTATCACGTCTGGGAAAAATGAAAGCGTGATGAAGATGGAAAAAGAGGATTTCCTTTTGAAGAGGACACATTTATTGCAAGAAAGTAATAATAACTTTTTATTATTCGTTAGAGGCAAGGTGAGAGCTACTAGTCAGTCGTCAGTCACATGGGAAGACGTACAAAGTAGATTTATTTCTACCTGAATTATTACATCGCTTTAGAATACTTTTTTCCGCTGTCGTTTTCTTCTCTAATTTATTCAAAGAAAAGGACAATTCTCTAGCGTTCGCAGTGATTCTTTCATTTTCTCCGCTTTTGATAAAAAAAGACGTGAGTAGGTTGAAAGATGAATGATCTATGAAATATATAAGTTGAAGAGAATACAATAAAATGGAATTGTATTGAAGAGAAGAAAGCTGGAAAAAATGTGCAAAAGTCTGTTACAATTACAATAGCTTTTTAAGGACTCGGAGAGAAAAATTCAGTGAAGCGGTGAACATCAGAGTTCTTTCTCTTCCACTTGCCACTCCATCTCATTCTCATATCTTGACCGTTCTTCACTAGGTTTAAACAATGTGCCCTTGTCATTCCATTAAGAGGGAATTACTCGGGAATTCGTTGACGAGAGCTCTCTTATAAAATAGCTAATTTACTCGAGCCGAAAACTCATGATGATATTTCGTGACTGAAAAGTAGGAATTTACTTTCTCTCAAGGACAAAACTTCACCATGTAATTCCCTCACTTGCGAAATACTTGGTTCGTAAAAGTGAATGATGATCTTGAGAGTTGGTAAGCTCATTTCACAAATTCTAAACAATCGTAATTCTCAGACCACTTCCAATTTTCCGCTTGTTATAAATGCTATATCTCTTCATAAAATATTTACAAATGGATAAAGTTTACGAGTACGTGAGCTGGCCAAGAATTATATTCCTGAATTTTATCAGTCCAGCGAGAAACGTATGTCTAACGGAACTTATAAACGTTGATGGTCTTGACCATTTTTCAAAATGTATTCAAAGGAAATGTAAGCTAGAAAGATAAAATGCATTTAAAACATGATGTGAATATGCAAGATATGAAAGTGGAAATAAAGTGAAAAATAAGGTAAAATATTGATTCTTTTTTTGTACCACCCTTTCCAAATTAGATGAAAAGGAAACTGCACAAATGTGGCTGTGAGTAAGGATGTTCATGGTTGTTTGGTTAAAAGAGAGATTCAATGCTTTATAGTTGACATTTATAAGAGCAAAGTCATTGGAAAATGGTGAATCCTTCCAAAAAATAACAAAAACGGGGTTATACAATAGTAAAAATATGACAGGGCATGAATATTTTCACGAGAAAAAGAGCTGTACAGACACACGTTATATGCTCACGTGTCATTTTGTGTGCTTAAAGTTTTTGTGAGACAAAAGACAAATTTCTTTTTGTCTTTCATCTCCCTTTGTTCAATTGGCCTGACTGAGTGACTCAGAGAAAGAGAGTTATTGTTCCTGACAGATTTTCCTTCTACAGAGAAAGAAACGGGGTAACACTAAAGAAATGAAACGTTACCTCTGGAGTTTTCCCCTCTGTGCTCTTGAAGCAATCTGTATTGACTATCAGCAGCTGTCCCGCTTTCTCCTTTGATGGATTCCCCATTCCCTACTTTTTTCCGTTTGCAAGCTTTCACGATAAAATATTTGCTTGTTTGAGGTTGAAATGAGATGACTATGACAAAACGGATAGATATATTTTTTCTACTCATTTTGGTCCAAGGTCTATAGGAATGGATTTGTCTTTGCTTCACGGTAACATTGTTCCTGTCCTGTGATTGAAACAGTAAAAGTTTGAATAGGATGAGGGCTAATGTTGATAGTGGCGGTGATGACAAATCCATTTCATCCATTTTCCAGTTCCGGGAAATATTTTTAGTATGAGAGACCTTTGTATTGTATTGGGTTTTATATTCGATTTCAGGTAGGCCTCAAGAATTCAGGTTTGCGGAAGCTTCCGCACCTAGATTCCGCAATAAACTGCGGAAGCTCCTATCCTTCCCATGTTAAGCGGATTCCGCAATTTATTGCGGAAGCTTCCGCATCCCCAACTGCGGAAGCTATTAATTTAAATGGGAAAACTTCCACATCATCCAACTGCGGAATCCATTGATTTAAATGGGAAGACTTCCGCATCTCCAACTGTGGAATCCATTGATTTAAATGGGAAGACTTCCGCATCTCCAACTGCGGAATCCATTGATTGGAGAAGCGGGTTCCGCATCCCCAACTTCGGAAGCTATCATTTTAATTGGAAAACTTTTGCATCTAAAACTGCGGAAGCTAATACTTTATATGGGGAGACTTACGCATCTTCAACTGTTAACGCTAATACTTTAAACGGGAAACGTAAGTTGGAGATGCGGAAGTTTTCCCATTTAAATCAATGGATTCCGCAGTTGGAGATGCGGAAGTTTTCCCATTTAAATCAATAGCTTCCGCAGTTTTAGATGCGGAAGTTTTCCATTTAAAATGATAGCTTCCGCAGTTGGGGATGCGGAATCCGCTTCTCCATTCAATGGATTCCGCAGTTTGGGATGCGGAATCCGCTTCTCCAATCAATGGATTCCGCAGTTGGGGATGCGGAAGTCTTCCCATTTAAATCAATGGATTCCGCAGTTGGAGATGCGGAAGTTTTCCCATTTAAATCAATGGATTCCGCAGTTGGAGATGTGGAAGTTTTCCCATTTAAATCAATGGATTCCGCAGTTGGGGATGCGGAAGTCTTCCCATTTAAATCAATGGATTCCGCAGTTGGAGATGTGGAAGTTTTCCCATTTAAATTAATAGCTTCCGCAGTTGGGGATGCGGAAGCTTCCGCAATAAATTGCGGAATCCGCTTAACATGGGAAGGATAGGAGCTTCCGCAGTTTATTGCG
>JAHZMU010001837.1:0-10553 GCA_027743725.1 Rambutsinella grinnellia
TCCCTGGCGTTTCCGGCTTGGATCTTGCCAACAACGCTGCCGCTGCCGCCGCCGCCGCTGCTGCACCAGCCGCCAACTGGGGAGCTTGGGGACACGGACCATGGGGACATGGTGCTGGATGGTCCGGGTAAACCAAAAACTAGTCTTTAATCAATTCTAAATAATTCGCACAATTTTCCCCAATTCGGCAAATCTTTCTTCTTTCCTTCCTCCTGTCGTATACTCTCCTTCACCTTCTTGTTATCTGTTACCTCTGCAAACGTTGAGCGTTCCTTCCGCAGACTGAGTTCAAATTCAAATATTTTTATTATCTCTGTTCCTAATGCCCTTTATTTTCTATTTCCTGTCTGAAATTACGTGCAGCTCTTAAATAAACAAGTTATTTTACAAAGTAATCAATTTTAAATCTTTCATTTTATTTCCAAACTATTGGGGCAGTTTGCAACTTAATTAAATCCTTACTAAATTCATTTTGAGCATCCATTAAATCATTTTTTAGCAAATGCTAATAGTTCTGATAAGCATTAGCACCTTTATCAAATCACGCCCATGACCTAACGCATCTAATATTATCTAGTTATCAAAGAAGATGAACTAAAAGGAAGCGCATGCGGATCACGTAAATGCACGTTGTGCAATAAACAATAATTGAAGAATTAAGTTCATTAACTCCTACTTTTTGCATGATTGCATAGCAAGTTAATTTATCTGATTGGTTATTTTGCGATAATTTAACTTGTTAAAAGGGATGGACTATGCTTTGATACGGGAATTTAATGAATGAAGCGTGTAATAATGAGAGCGCGTTAGAATAATAGAAAGAGAATTTGTGAAGAGACTCAAACACACTCAAACACACAAACTAAACGACTAAATCAAAGAATAATTCAGTTCTCACGACCAAATGCATTTTATTGTAACATTTGAACACAATCCGATTATTTATTATGATTCAATATTATGATTTAATGACAGTCTTATAATTTATCAACAAAATCCTCAACACATTCAATAAATTCCTCAGTCTCTTTTAAATGGAGGTTGTGCGTTCCATTTTTGATTAGATGTAGCCTGAAAATAATTTAAATTAAAAAAAATGGAATAATTTAGATAATCCTACTGTTTTTACCTGGAATCTGACATGTTATCAACGAGATAATCCACAGCTTCCTTCAAAATAATTTTGTCCCTTCCCCCATAAATGACTAGCGAAGGACATTTAACATTTCTAATAGTTTCTATAAAACTTCCTCCCTTCTTGAATCTTTCATGGGTGGCCATCTCAATAGTCAAGGTGCACCAATTAATCCACATCTTTAGTAATTCTTGCTCCCCATACATGTCAAGTAGGTGGGGGCGATGGGACTCTGGAATGGCAGCTATTCCCGTTTTTCTCATGACTAAAAATAGTTAAAAAAATTGGTTTTATTTTCCAAATATTTAGTCAATTTTTTTAATGAATAACGCTTAAATGCCGGATGCATCTCTTCCGAACAGTAGCCAAATGCACTCCAAGTAATCAACCCTGAAACCTTCTCCGGCTCTTGGTTCGCCAAAGTAATTCCTGTTAGGCCTGCGCCGCTCCATGCCAAAATGGTATATTTTTCATATCCCAAAACCTAATAATTTAACTACTTAATTATATGATTAACCAATTATTTTTAATTTCATACATTCATAAGCTCCTTCACATATTTCGCGTCATTCTCATAAACCAAGTCATATTTATCCGAAATATATTCCCTGTTTGGGGGTAGACTCTTGCCATGACCTAGAGGATCCCATGCTATCCATTTATACTTTGTTTTATTCAGCTTCGGAATTATCGGCTTAAAGTCCATTTCAATTGACCCTTAAAAATGATTGATCCAATCATTAAAAATCGTTTTAAATATTTATATTTTTACCAAAAGATCCCGGTAGGAATAGGATCGCTTTTGCGTCATCCTTAAATCCCAAAGTTTTAACATAATTTATTTCTCTGTCCAAAATCTTTCTTTTTCCTTCCCTAAAAACTGAAGTGGAGGACACTGACAGTTGCCTGAAATTCTTTGGATTTAAATATCTTCCAAAATTTCTACTAGCAAGTGTCATTTTTAACAAGAGCTTTAAATTATTATAAAATTTGCTTGAAATATTGTAATATGACTTGTGTGAATAATCAAAACATGTGATGTTCTGCTTTTAATATGCAATATGTTGGGTATGTGTAGATTGGACTTTGAGCAACAAATTTGTTCTTGTAGACATTGTAATCCATCCCAGTTGCATCATTTGACAAGTATTTTTCATGAAAAATATTTGCTTGGACTCTCCCTTTTACTCTTTGAATAACGACGTTAATGTTTAAATGAAAACAATTTAAATATCTAGTCAGGAAAGTAAATTTAATTTAAAAGTTAAAGCTACAAATATCTTGTTTCTGTATCATACTAGCATCAAATGAAAAATTACTTTGTTCACAAATCAGGCAGCATTCTACCCCATTTCATGAAGAATTTCAGAGGCAAAAGAATTGTCGCTTTTTCCTCATCACATAACTCACATCAGTTCTCACTCATTTCTCATCTGTTCTTTGAATTGGATTTAGTTTTGCATATTTTTTTCTAATTTTCTAATTATTTTTGTCGTTAACGGGTTTAAAAGGAGGAAGAACTGGAAGAAGAAGGAAGATCCAAAATGTGATAAAATGGCTCATGTAGATACTAGAACTCCACAAGAGATAGAAGATGACATCCAGTCGACCCCAACGGTGTCAGGGAATCCTTATACAGTACTCCCCAAAGAGGTAAATAAATAACCTTACGATTGGGTTAAATGACAAGTGAAATGACATAATTTTAATGAATAATTTATACGTGGTTTATAGATCTACTGGAAGATTTTCAACAAGCTGGACAGTCCAACCGATAAGGAGAATTTTATGAACGCCCATATAAAACTCTACGATCTCTTCAAGGCAGAGCGGGTCAAGTTCCTGTTTTGGAAAGTATTCGATAACTTATTCCTTGATAAGGATAACACTCCAGAGCCGGATGATGAGGAGGATGCTGGTCAAACCTTTCTTCGCTTACGCCTCGTCTGCCGCGACTGGGATCAAACAATCCAGAATTATTTTCAACTTCATCCCGACCTATTTCAGTTCTGGCATGATGATTGGAATACCGAGTCAAGTCATTTGAAAGAAAAGTACGCTAAAGGTTATCGAAAAAGCAGGGTGCACTTTTCCCTTGGCAACATTGGTTTGGAGGAAGACTTGAGAGAATTCATGGCGTCACATCCTCCCTCAAAAAATCCGTTTCTAACGAGAAAGGTGAAAATCCATGTATTCCACCTGCATTTAACTCGGGCAAGGGAGGATGAAATTCAATCAAGGTGGATTCAAATTGACACCCTTTTCAGGACATTTGGTCAGCATCTTTGGCACTTCATCCTTGCAGCTCCGTGGAGTACTCCGGGGAAATGCGTGGAGATGTTTAATTGGCTGAGATTAATGCCTGAGCTGAAAACGCTTCGGATAATGTTAGACATTTGGGATTTGCGTAATGTAATAACTATCCACGACCACGCATTAACACAGTGGGCTAATGCAGTTCCACCAGAGATGAAGAAATTGCGGAACCTTCACGTCTCCAACTTCCCATCTATTCTTTTCAACAAGCTATTGGAAGGGATGAAGGCTGTGGAGAAACTAGAAGTTGACTTTGCCAACCAGGCCGACTTCATGAATCTGCAGGGATATCATCTTCCGACGAATTTAGTAGAGTTATCATTGACCCTTACGGGATCTGAGGATTTTGAATACTTAAAAACGTTGGAGCAGTCGCCACTCCTACGCAAGCTGGTTATCAACATAGAACCCAACAGTGTCTTTAATTCTTGGCCTGAGTGGAAGTCAGTTTGGATTACAATCGAGGAAAAGTTTCCAGCTTTGGAAGACCTCCACCTAAGTCTACCAAAGGCTAATCTGGAGGACAAGAAGACGGCTCTCGAGCAAACCGTGAGTTGCAGACTGAACCTAAAAAAGCTGAAGAGAATGAGCGTCATCCTCCCCAACTTATTTTGTCTGGATTTCCTCCAAGAAATGAAGGGTTTGCAACAGCTGAAAATACATTTGGAGCATCCACGGGATACTTTTGATTGTGGTGGTTTAATACAAAATGAAAATGTTCAAGTCAACCAAGACTTGAGTACAATGTGGGAATCAAATATTTGGCAATTGTTTCCAAATCTAGTTTGGCTTTGTATTTATGTCTTTGAGATGACAAATGGAAGTCGAAAGATTATTGAAATCCATTCATATGAGAAAGAAAAGGAGAAGGTGTACAATAAAATAGTTCGAAAGGCTCGTCAAACTGCCCGGCCTGGGTTTTTCTTAGAATTTTGAGCATCTTTGATGATTTTACTCTAAAGAAAATCTGTATTTTACTTTACAAAAATAAACTAAATACTTGTAAATATTATGGAATCTAATGGATTACGAATTGATAAAGATATTTTAAAGTATTTCAAAGGAGATAATATAATTATTAGTGTTTGTCACTGCATTAATCGCTTGATTCTAGTTTAATACTACTTTCTTGTCTAAAGCTATGATGCGAATAATTATTTTTAAAAATTGTTTACCATTCCATGTTTAATTTCAATGAAATAAATCTCAATTTTTTTTTTAAATAAAATAAAAATTGTCATTCCTTCTTACAAATCAATTTCAAGTACATTTCCTAAGTTTCATAAATTTAACAACGACAAACTCAAAACAACTTTTGAATCAAAAGTGAAATCTCATGATTTTTTTGCTGAGCGAACAACGCGCAACGTTTTTTACGAAGACCAAGAGGGGATTTGTGAGGGTTTATGCATGTTACATGGGCATGTTTATTGTAGAAATGTCAAAGTGATAAACAGCCATCAGCTGTATTCTGTCTTATTATTTTTTAAACTAATTAAATTAATCATTAAAATGGCCATAAATAATTTCACGTTAGACACAAACGGCTACTGTCTTTACTGCCTTAAACGGGATGAGTTGTCCCAGCCAAATCAGACTCCTTCTTTTTCTCTTCAGAGACTTTTAAAATATTTGAATATTGACAAAAATAATTTAATTGGAAAAGAGTTAAGTAACTGCGAGTTGAAAGGGACATTGTGCGCAAAATGTGAGCAGTTATTGGACAAGACTTTGGAGATTTTGGAACAACTTGAATTACTTCAGTTGAAGTTGGACTACTATTTAAAATTGACAAAGGAAGAGATCGAGGGGTCAAGCAAAAATGAAAGTGTTTTAGGGAGTTGTCGGGGAATTCATTATGGAATAGTAGAGAAGTTAAGGAAGGAGCTATTTGCCAAGTGTAAGTTTTAAATTTAATTTGTCAAGTTGGTAAAAATGGTTAAAAAATTAACTAATACTTTGCATTTAATTTTTAAGGCTTGTCCAAATTAAGACCAGAGCCCCAATTGATTTTGGAAAGACTGATTGATCCCAGGCTGGACCAGGAGGAGACTAATCCAATTGACTTTTTGGCGAAACAAGAAGTGGATTTCCCAATTGCTAACGACGCCATTCCAATAGAGAGCGACCCTCTTCAATTAGACAATGATGAATCAGCTCCTCCAGTGCTGGATAGTAGATTGGAAATATCTCCGAGAAATGTTTTCCAGTTCAAACCAAAGAAGATTAAGCCCGGGCCCCACCGTTGTAATCTCTGCAACAATGGATATACCACCCAAAAGGGCTTAAAACAACACCGGCAGTTAATTCACAAGATTATCCAGCCTTGTCGCCGCCGAACTGGTGTTCCGAAATATCAATGTACAGAATGTGATAAGAAATTTGTTTTCAGGGAAAGCCTCTTTGTCCACTCACAGACAGTCCATTTGGGAATCAGATATCCGTGTGATTACTGCGGAAAACTTTTCACGCAAAATGGACAAAAGCATTTACATATGAAGACTGCTTGTAAGAAGAGACCGATTGATGAACAATTAATGTATACCTTTTAGTAGATCAAAGTTAATAAAAGTAAAGTAATTTTTAAATTGTAGATTTAAAGAATGAAAATGAATGTTATTGTCGATTGACAATTTATTGAAATTGAAAAATTGAAATAAAATGTTGTTTTCCATTCATTTAATTAGCCGTTAAAATTATTAGCCTTTCCACAAATTTATCAATTGCAAATCTCACAATGCCCTAAGGAGATTGGCTTATTCTGCAAGGAACAAGGTTGCGGCTGTTGAGCACAGCGAAACAATTAATGAAAACCAATGCATACGCCTCAGAGCAGTGATTTAATGGAAGACTTTAAGATAATTAAATTAATCTTTAAGATGGTAATGATAAGTTCGCGCCAAGTATAAGATGCACGATTATTTTATTAGAATCAGCATTATTTTTTAAAGGCAAGGCCAAGTTGCTAAAAGATTGACATGACCAGGGCTAGATTGGTTAATTGGATTGATTATTGATTGTTTTAATGACTGTCTTTATCTGGAATTAAAGGCTTTTCCTTACGCTGTTATTCTGGAAGGCGGATGTTAAAATCTCATCAAGTTTAAATTTTATTTGGTTTTCAAGGAATTTGCCTTGACTTAAAATCTGATTTTTGCATTAAAAAATAATCAAAGGTAAATGGCAGAAGAAACTGGACTCCTGGAGTATAAAAAGGCTCAAAGAATTCCAATAAATCATTCAAATACTCTCTGAAAACTGAAATATCTTAACCTACAACTCGAAAGAGTAAGTTAAATATTTAATAATTTTTATAGAAATTTAACTCATTTTTTTACAGAAATCTCAACATGTCCCGAATTATTTCTGTTGCATTGGCAATCATTGCATTCGCCTGCCTTTTGGAATACACCGTGGCTTACAACGTCCATGCTTGTAACAACGCTAATTACGAAGCTCCATGCCGAGAATTGGTTGGGGCTGGAACTTACTCAGGAACCTGGAAATCCTACAGGGGTTATAACACTCTTGGTGACGCTATACGTCCTCACTGTGCAACTATTTGCAATGGAGCTAATCAGGTTGCACATTCTTGTGGCAATGAAGAAAATGCGAATGTAGAAATTCACTAAGGTTATCATTCATCATCGTGATACGGCTGCCAAATGCTCATAATCACACAATATGTTAGACACTTTTTATTTGAAATAATTTGGAATTTTTTACAAGAAATTTCATGCACGAAATAAATTGGATTTTAACTAAATAACAAAATGATTTTAGCCATTAATTAGACCAATTCCTTGCAAAACCAAGCTGAACTCTGGCTCTGTTGTGCACACTCCTACTAATCTTAGTAATCTAATTAGTAATACCAATCTTCCCTGGCATGGATTGCACGTTGCGGTACCTCCACCTATACCAACGCCTTTCACACCGACCTTGTTAAGAAGGGCCGTATTGACTTTGGCATTCTACTTCATCCCTGGACATTCTTTGCCAGCCTTGACAACTACTATGAAAGACTTTACCTATTAGCTCATGCATTTTTTATAACTCACAAATATCAGACTTAATCAACACAATAAAAAGTAAAATTGTTTTAGAAGCCACCTCCATTTTCTTTGAAGCAAAGGATTAACCTCCTTAATTTTAATAAAGGGTTTCAAGTTTGCTTTTTCACACTTTTTCAAAAGAATGAGTTATTTTTGCCCGGCAAACTTCTAAAGATACAATGCAACTATTAATATTTATTGTTCCAAACACGGCATCTATATATTTACGCGATGAAGTTTTCATTTCGTTGCTGGCAAGTTAAAAATTCTCAGCTAATGTCAAAAATTTTAACTCAAAATGTTATGTAATCTGTTGATCCAAAACAGCCCATCCTTCATTGTGATTGTAAAGTTGAAATACGCATGAAATCATAGAATAATGCATAGGATTTGCCATAAGGATTTTAATTATGTGTAAATTTAGAGAATGCAGATAAATTTTTATTGTTCATTGACAATTTATTGAAATTTAAAAAATTGATATAAAAACGTTTTTTTACTTATTTAATTAGCCGTTAATCATTAGTTTTTTACAAATCAATTAGCAAATCTTGCAGTGCCCTAAGGAGAACACTATCTTATTCTGCAAGGAATATGCTGCGGCTGTTGAGCACAGCGATAAAATTAATAACAAGCAATGCATACGCCTCAGTGCAATGAATAATTTCGGAAGACTTTAAGATAATTAGATTAATCTTCAATATGATAATGATAAGCTCATGGCAAATATTAGATGCAAGATTAATAGATTTGAATCACCATTATTTTAAAGACAAGGTTGCTAAATTGGCTTAGTAGATTGACAGGGTCATGGCAAAGAGTTTGGTTTATTCGATTGATTAATGATTGTTTTAATGACTGTCTTTATCTGGATTTAAAGGCTTTCCTTACGCCTATTATTCTGGAAAGCGGGTGCTGAAATTCTATCAAGTTAAAAAAATTATTTGGTTTTCAAGGAATTTGCCTTGACCTGGAGTATAAAAAGGCTCAGAAAAGTTCAGTAAATCATTCAAACACTCTCTGAAAACTTAAATATCTTAACCTATTACTCGAAAGAGTTTGCTAAATATTGCCCAATTTATATATTTTTTTAATAAAACTATTTTTTACAGAAAATCTCAAAATGACCCGAACTGTTTCTGTTGCATTTGCAATCATTGCATTCGTCTGCCTTTTGGATTACACTGTGGCTTACAGTGTCCGTGCTTGTAACAACGCTAATTACGAAGCTCCCTGCAGAGAATTGATTGGGATTGGAACGTACTCCGGAACCTGGAAATCCTTCAGGGGTACTAGAAACCCAATTACCGACCCATTTCTTCATGAATGTGCTACAATTTGCAATGGAAGTAATCAGATTTTACATTCATGTGGAAATGCTGAAAACATGAATGTGGAATTCAACAAGGTTATCATTGCTAATCAAAATGAGGCTGTCAATTGCTAATTTAATTAACGACATTTTTAATTGTAATAATTTGGATTTTTCATACATGAAATTTTATGCACAAAATAAATTGGATTTTAGCTTTCAAAAATAACAAAATGATTTTAACCATTAATTAGACCAATTCCCTGCGAAACCAAATTAAACTCTGGTTCTGTCGTGCACACGCCTAATACTAGTCTTCCCTGGCATGGATTGCACTTGCAACGGGATCTATAACGCCAGCGATACCAGCGCCTTTCACACCTTCCTTGTTGAGAAGGACCGCAATGACTTTGGCATTCTGCTTCATTCCCAGGACATCCTTTGTCAGCCTCGACAAATACTACAAAGACTTTATTAGCTTATCCTTCTTTCCGAATTTAAAAAAATAGCAAAGCTTACGACAGGCAACGGATATCAACAGAATTAGAAATAAAGTCGTTTTAGAAGCCCCCACCATTTTTGAAGGAATTTAATTTTCTTAATTTTAAGCGAAGGATTTCAAGTTTGCTTTTTCCAATGCAACTACTATTTATCGTTCCAAACACGGCATTTATATCCGTGATGAAGTCATGATGTCATTGCTACCAAGTGAAAATTTCCAGCGAATGTCAAAATGTTGTGTAATCTGTTGATTTAAAACAGTCCATCTTTCATTGTGATTGTACATTTGCAATATGTATGAAATATGGCAAAGGATTATTGAGGTATTTGGCAAAAATTTAGATGAGCTTTATATTTATTCAGTAAATGTTTCATTTTTGGTGATTGAAATCAATAAAACCATTCCATTCTTGATTATATTATAAGCTTAATATTTAACAAAATTTATTATTACGTAAAGGTCGTCAACAACAGTCTAAAAAGTTATCAATATTTTAACCAGCTAGCCATTTGCCCACGAATTCAGTTAACGCTTGAAACTTCGGATCAGTTGTGCAAGCCCCATGTATTAAAGGTCCATCACAAGGTTTACACTTGCAGCGTAAGCCATATTTCCACCGGTAAAAACGTAGCTCACACCTACCCCCACACTTACGCTTACATTCCTCAACATCACAGCCGTTGACAGAACACCAGAACTGAAATAGTTTTGTACTTTAGCTTATTTTATTTTCTAAAATTTTCAAAACCTGATCAATTTATGAAAACTGACTTACGAAAGGCAACTGCCAAGAGAGTGAAAAGTAAAGAAGTCTTCATTGTTGTAATGGAGGAGAAAACTTTTAAGAAATTTACAGTTTTTCAGAATTATCTGCTGATATACGATGGAGCTTTGTTACAGATCCCTTAACGGTCAACTGACAATTTAATGCTGCTCTTTAAGTCGGAGAATTTGGAATGACTTCATTATTCGGAATGATTCATTCCCATTGGTAACGCATTTGTTAAAAAATAGCTTGCCCTATTTTAGTTTAATGTTGACTTGTGTTATCGTAAGTTATATTTGCCAAGTAGGTATTTTGTGTTAACTTGATAAGACTCCTGTTGTATAGGCACCTTCCAGAAGAAAGTACGACCATCTCTTTTCAAGTTGATAAGGTGCTGAAAACCACGACCACGAACGAAACACAATACGTGTTAAAAATAGACTTTCAATTGCAATATGCATTGCATG
>JAHZMU010001838.1:0-42003 GCA_027743725.1 Rambutsinella grinnellia
AAGTTTAGAGAAATATTTCAAATAGGAGCAAGTGTTTGCATTTTGAATCCTCACATGAAAGTCTCCAAGAGACAGAGGGCACATGGGATTGTGGTGGATTGTGAAAAATCTTTAATTCATCTTGCGACACAGATAAACAAATGCCGCTTTTGTGGATTAACAGGAGCAAAAAGTCTATGTGGGAAGTGCAAGCAAGCAAAGTACTGCGACCGAGGATGCCAGAAAATGGACTGGAAAATTTTGGGTCACAAAATTGTTTGCTGTCCGGATGAAAAATCAATGGCTTGTGTGAAAAATGTGTAAATATATTTTTAATTATTTCATATTGAAAAAGTTATTGCTTATTAAAAATTATTTGTAAAAAACAAAAATGCTTTACAATTCATTCTGCATTACAAACGTCACTTTAACAATTATAATTGCACACCAACCTATGCTCCAAAACCTTCCAATCCAGTTTCTGACAGTGGCGGTCGCAATACTTGGCCTTTTTACACCGGGAACAATTATATGGGACATCTCCCTTCCCACAATATCTGCACATGTCAACCACATTCCCCAAATAAATCAAGCTCTCTTGTTCCTCAACCCGAATCACATTCTCAGAGTCTTCTGGAACAACCAAGTGGGGATTAGCCACTCCCAATTTACTTCCAACTCCAAACCGCTTAAAAATCTCGATTGCGCTCAGAATATTCCCAATCTCTAGAATAATAGCGTCTCCATATTCATCCTCTGCTACTACACGAATTCCCGGATATTCAATAACTGGCTCTTCAATCAGTGTCAGATTGAGAATTCTTCCGGAATAAGCCATTTCTTTTAAGGAATTCATCTCAAAAAGTCTGATTCTCTTGAGATCTCCAAGTGAATTCGGTTTGCCCCCATCCATTGCTGGATATTGAGTAAAGTCTTCGGATGCTGTTGTCCCAGTTGCCCTTTTCCAAGCCCTGAATTTCTTGATGATGTTCATCCTTCGCGGATCTTGTAAGAATAGGTTGTCCACTTCACCATATAAATCTGCAGCGCTTTGGTAATCGCTCTCATAACCAGTTACTCTGACAACGCTTTCAAAAACGTTGACCGTGGTTGGATCCAAGAGCTTCCCCATTCGCCAAAGCCTTTGGTCCATGGTCAACCCGCGGCGGTCGAGTTTCCTATCATCTTCGAATTCTCGCAGGCCCAAGCTTTCTTCGGAAGTTTTCCTTTCACCGTCCATCTTATCAAGTTCCCCAAGTGTTTGATCTTTTATGTCATTCAGCTTCTCCAATCCTAATTCAATTGCCAGCTCAAAATATAACCTGGCAGCTTCCGGTTCAGTGCTTTTCTTGTAAAGCAAGTGGAGAGAGTAGGCACCGCACATGTTTCTTTGGTCAGTCGCTAGTCGCCAAAACATCTCTGCCATTTTTGGACTTTTTGGGAAGCCTTTCCCATAATGGTAAATCAGAGCTAGGTTATTTGCCGCTTGACCTGTGACAACTTTGGAGTTGAATGAATTTGTTTTGTCAATTCCGTTCAAAGCTGATTTCCTAAACCAGTAAGCAGCTTTCTCATAATCTTTGGAGAGGAAAAGACCTTCGTAGTGAAAAATGCCGAGGCAGTGTTGAGCTGCGTAGACGCCTACATTCTTCACAATTTTTCCACAGCTTAAAGTCACCATTGGTGGCATTTTGGCAACTTCATAGAGCAGGTCTAAACCCTTCTGGATGTTTTGCGCTGGATCTGCAACCCTCAAATACATTAACGCAAGGTTATGCATGCCAAGAGCGTTTCCAAGTTGTGCTGCTTGTTCATAGTAACGAATTGCTTCGGAGTAGTTTTGCTCTACTCCAATTCCATCATTGAATCGGGAGCCTTTAATAACAAGATCACTTCCTGGAATACCGTCGTCCTCTATTATTAAAGTTGTCAGGACTGGCATTGACTCTGCGTCTTCAGGCTCTTGTGAAGTGTCGCTTTCTTCTTTGCTTTCTGCGTCAGGATGAGGAGGTACCTCTGGAGACGGTGACTCTTCAGTTTTTGGGGTCGGCTTCTCCATTTCTGACATAACACTCTCTAAAATAAATTCACAGTAAATATATTTATATTATACAACCACTCTACTTCATACGCATAAACTTCTTGAAATTCTAACCTTTAAAATATATAATTAATTAAAGTAATTAAATTAAAAATGTGACAGTAACACGAATCCACTCTCAGATCAGCCAAAATGGCATTCTAAAATAATAGCTGGAAAGAATTGACAACGTGCACCAGAAGCGGCCATGCTCCCTATGCTTTCCGATAAGACAAGCATCTTTCATGTTGTCTTGATCATAATAACGGAAAGGTTTTGCGGATGAATAATTGCAATGTTAGAAAATCCTATCCAGCTCATTCAGCGGTGTCGCTGTCACCCTCTCACTTTCTTACCATCTATTTCCTAGCACAAGAGTATTCATTCATGATTCATGTTGAACGAGTACTTATTGTAATTAATTTGTTAATATTACGTCAAACAAAGACTCTTTTATTTCAGCCCAGCAACTATGCATTTTACTAATTCGTTTTTACAGCCTTTACTCTTGCCTACTCATAACCATTCTAAGTCCAATAAATCAAAACTCGGAGCAATTCGGGATAAAACAATTTTACTTTAAATAAGTCATATTTATTCAGAAATGAGACTTTCATTGTCTTGACTGGCAAAATATAAATAGCATTTTTTATGCAAGTTCAATAATAGTAGTCTGAAAAATGTAAAAATGGCCTTGGATTTTATAAAGTCATGTACTTGTTGAAAACGATAAGCTCTTGAGCGTGACTCAGAAATAAGCATAGTCAGATTTTATCACGCCAACCAGCATATTTTTCCACATATTTACGAGTTAAAAATTAATCCGGCTCATTTCATTCAACAAGTTGGGAAACGTAAATATCAAAACTTTAAAATGTTCAGCTTAACAAGTTATTTAATTTTTACTGTAGCTATTTTGCAATTAGCAAAAGCGGTTGATGATATTCCAACCCTCGCACTAACAGATTTGCCAGGTAATTTTCATAGAAAAGCCTTTACATTTTAATTTTTATCAAAAAGGTCAAATTATAAAAATAATCCTTCAACCCTTCCAGAGAAAAATGAAGATCCCGTATGGAACAAATTAATGTGGATTCCAAGCTCGCACGTCAAAACAACTCTTCATCTTCTCACCCCATTAGGTTATCAATACAATAGGGGGTCGTTGAGACAAGATTTCATTCCACTTTACGTTGCTGGAGTACCATATCAGAAACACATTGTCCCTGGAAAAGGTTATTGTTATCCTTACGGGTCGAATAAAATAGCTGTGGCTTACGACATGGATGGGATGGAAACGTCAATTTATTCTGACACTTCTAATTTTATCGTAAAAAGCTAAATGATTAAATACTTTCATAAATTAGCTAATATTTAAATGATCCAATCAGGTTCTGTACACTCCCCCAAATTCTGTTGAGTGGGTGAACGCTTCTTTCTCCGAAAGTATTCCATCTAATGCTTTAGCTATTGGGAGTGATCCGAAAACGGATGAGACAACTTATGTCTGCAGACATGATGTTGATGATCCAACTTATGGGCATGGGAAGATCTTGGGGAAGGTTGTTAATGGCGTGTGCTTTGTTCCTTATGGTAATTAATGTAATTAATCAAATTTCTTTTATTTGCTTCAAGATTTTTAATTGAAAAATCATACAGGCATAGAAAGACGCTACGAATCATATGAAATTCTGGTTACGGCTAACAACAAGTGTTACAGGGCACAAAGAAGGACAGCTTATGGAAGCGCATCAAATTTTCGCCGAAATAAAGGACTTTTCTTGACTTTGTATCCAGCAATATTTTTGATTTTTCGATGTATTAATATTTTTCAATAAAAATGATTATTCATATTAAAAACTTACGTATATAACCATTGAACAAGCAGAATGAAATGCGATAAAATGACAATACATTTTGCGTGTGATTCAGCACCACATTTTAGCACGAAAACTCAAACAAAATTAAATTTTATTTATTCTCAACGATTTCCATCACCAGTCACCAGCCTTAAAAATCTTCCATTTAAGTTAAGCCATAAAAATGCTCATAGTCAGGATTACAAGTTATTTAATTTTTGCAACAGCTTTCTCCATTACAGAAGCTGAAGAAATTCCAACACTAACAATACAAGAGTTGCCTGGTATTAAATAATATTTTCTGGTTGCTAAATAATTTTTCAAGCTTTGATTCAACTTTTATTAAAGGAAAAAATGAAGATCCGAAATGGAACAAAATCATGTGGATCCCAAGCTCTCATATCAAGGAAACTATTCATCGTTTAACTCCATTGGGTTATCAGTACAGGAAGGAGTCCTTCGATACCTACTATCTCCCACTTTTTGTGGCTGGAATTTCATTTAAAAAGCATATCATTCCTGGAAAATGTTACAGTTATCCTCATGGAACAAATACAATGTATGCTAATTACCTCCATAGTGGTTATGAGCCCACCATTAGTAGCGACAGCACCGAGTTTACAGTAAGAATAGTAACTTATAAAAATAAATGTCGAAATGTCAAGTTTCTAAAATTATCAAATAGATTTTGTACACTCCACCAAATTCTGTAAAGTGGGTTAATGCCTCTTTCTCCGGAGATGTTCCGAAAAACGCATTGGCTGTTGGGAGTGACCCTAATACGAATGAGATAACTTATGTCTGCAGACACTTCATTGATAACTTTAACAACGACTATGGAAAGGTCTTGGGGAAGGTGGTTAATGGCGTGTGCCTGGTCCCTCACGGTAATATCAATTATATCTTTGAAATTAAAAAGTAAATGAAAAACGTATTGTTTTGCAGCCGGAGAAAATCGTTTTGAATCATATGAAATCCTGATTAAAGTTAACAATGAGTGCTACAGAGCTCAAGGAAAATGATTTTTTTTTAAATAGCAGCCTCTCAACCTTCGATATGAATGTTTAAATTCAATTGGCTTCTTTAATTACCAAAATTCATTTATTCTCATGTAATACGAGGGTGGATTGAAAAATAGCCGATATTTCATAGTTAGGATGGTTCAATATAAAATATTTATATGTTTTCTGATTGCCTATTTTATTGGATGGAAAAATGCAAAGTTATAACAAAATCCTTAAAAAAAATCTCCATTTGCGGGAGAAAAACATTTGGTCAGTTGAAGATTTTAAAAAATGCATAAAAATTGGGCTAAATTCTTTTCGTTATAAAAGAAGGCTCTGCAGAGAAAAATTAACAAAACTTGGACTGTGTGATGACTAGGTTCTCGGCAACGATCCCCAAAAGTCGGTTTGGCATAAAGTCCGCCCATGACTTAAAAAAGTACATAGTTACGGAGTGTAGTCGAAAAATGGTAGCGGCACAGTGTTTTAAATGTTAATAGTGGTTATCTTTAAGAAAAGTCATGGAATAAATATTAATTTGATTTGGGTACATAGCCGAGGGTTCGGGGTTATCATTTTGCAGGTTTTTTGCATTCTGAATTAAAACCTGACATGTCAGTGATATGTGCCGCGTTGTCAGGAAAAGCAGTCAAAAAAATGTCCGACGACGGACAAAGTTTCGCTTCGAATATGAATGAGCCTGTAAATATTTTTCAGTTATATGTGATATTAGAGGAATCAGGAGATTCTCCTCTATACTCTAGATACGAGGATTATTTTTAAAAGATTCGGACCATGCATATATTCGCGTGGGACTGCCGTCATTAATGCTATTTGGAGTGTCCGTAGGAAAATTACTCTCCTGTCGGGGTGAGATGCTCAACTTTCTCTAAATTTTGCATTTACTCATCTAAGAAGATGGGCTAACTGTATGGACAAAAATATTTTACATTAAACCATCCTAACTATGAAATATCGGCTATTTTTCAATCCACCCTCGTATTTATAATTTGCCTCCGTTAAGTCTTCTCATATCTTTAATGGATATAATCCTTAAAGCTTTTGGCGACGATACAATTTTTGCAATAGTAATCAGGCAAGCTTGGCTAGTTGCATGGAATATAATTGTTTGGAGAATAGCAACTGTTTCCTGGACGCTCTTTGTTACTTACTTAATCGTCGCATGTACTGGGCTTACTAATACTATCCATACCTTCGAGAGAGTTGGATATTCTATTGCTATTTATCGACAAATTCAAATCTTGGCTAAATTATTTAGTGCGATTTTTTAAAACACGTTAGTTTTCTTTTTAGCTGCTGTAATTTGCGCTGAAACTGTCTCCATTTTGTTTATTATGCGGGGGAGTAGCGAAATAGCTGGGAGCTTAACATTTTTGATAAAGTCATACTTTTTTGTGATTGTAATTAATACAGCGGTTGGGGCTATGTTCATGTTTGGATTTTGTGGGGAGGTTGACTACACATCGAGGAAATATTCAGGAAATGTGGCCAGAATTATGGAATTAGAAGATGAAAAGAAAATTAAAAGAAAGATAAAGGAAAAGAGTCTAAGGTCATTGCCAATTGTGAGCGTGAAATTTGGAAGTATGAATTTCATTGAGAAAATTACTCCTTTTAATTTTCAAAATTTTGTTGTGTGCAGAGTTGTAGATGGGTTGTTGCTTACCAAATAAAGTTGATTAAAGTAAAAATTAAATTCGTTCCTTCTTTTGACATTGCTTTTCAAATTAAAACTGGGAATTCACACCGTTTATTACTTTCACAAAAAAAACTGTGTGAATTAATCTATGCAAAATATTGTTTTAAGCTTAAAAACTCTGTGAAATTCATTTTGTATTTTAATTGGCATAAGCTAATTATTAAATTCTGGACTGTTTGTTATGATTAATACACATTAAAGGCAGCTCTTAGCCTTTATTTATAGCGTGGGAAAAATGATGTCATTTACCCGTTGAAGACTTGTTACAACGTAAACCCAATTAGGTTTCTGTTTGGCTGGTTTATATTCAGTGGGAATTTTTCTAATCAGGGAGAGATTGTAAATGTGATTAGCGAAAAATATTATGATGCTGGGAAATTTAGCTAATTTGGAAGTTCCACCAAATCCAAAAAGACAGCCCAATATAAAGGAATTGACTTCGAAAATATTGAAGGCAAGTGCGATCTTAGCCTGATTTGCTCGATTCGTCATAGTTTAACTTAAATTTATTTTATAATATTTAATTTCAATCATGGACGCTGTAGCATACCTCCTATTTATTATAATTTTGATTCTTTTTGGCTATCATGTTTACTCCATCCAGTTCTCCACTAGGAGGCTCCCTCCAGGTTTGAAATAGCTTAACACCTTTTTAAAAATCTAAAAGTAATATAACAAGTGTCATTTTAATTGTTCTGAAGGACCATTCGTCCTCCCATTCTGGTTAGGGAATATTCCTAGCGCTATCTTTTCTCATCCTACACGACCTCTTTTTCACAAGGATAGGCCTTGGGAGTATTTGGCTTCTTTAAAGGATAAGTATGGCGACATTTTCAGCTTTGAATTTGCAGGATTTTATGTTGGTAATTGATCTAAATTATAGCTTAAGTAAAATCAAAGTAAATATTTTAAAGTCTCTTCAATATTAGTAACCATCTCGTCATACGACCTCCTCCAAGAAGTTGCTAATATGGAAGTCTACGATAACAAAGCAGCTATTGATGGCTTAACAACTCTCAGAACTTTTGATAAGGAACTCGGCCTCGTATTCGTTTCGAAACCTGAGCTTTGGAATGAAATGCGAAAGTTCACTCAAAGAACCCTGAGGGACTTTGGCTTTGGAAAGAGGCAAATGATGCAAAGTGTGATTGAAGCGGAGACTTCCCTTTTAGTTAAAGAATTCAAAGAGGTTGTCAAAACAACAGGAATCATCAGGATTAGAACGACTTTTGTCCTCTCCTTGTTAAATGTTTTGTGGTGCATGGTGGCGGGGCAGAGATATGAGCATGACGACCCTAAGCTTGTCCAGTTACTCGAGAGGAACTTTGCCATGACAAAGTCATTAACTTTGACACAGATTTATGAGTTGGTTATAGCTCATTTGAGGAAAAAGATGCCGGGGGTGATCCCAAAGGATTATAAAAGGATTCGCGTGTATGATGAATGTCATGAGTTTACTCAGGTAATAGTTTTTGAATTAATTTTATTGAGTAAATAATTAATTAGATTTTTATCTAAAGACTTTGGTTGAAGAAAGAAAGGCGGAAGGAGTTTACAAAACGCATCCTGAGAATTTTATTGACGTTTTCCTAAAGAAAATTGAAGACGCGAAGAATAGCAATGAAAATGATAATCTTTATACAGGTAATAAAATTAATGAAGTGAAATAATTAAATAAATAAACGTAATTTATTTAAATAGAGGAACAGCTATTGGCTATGCTAGCGGATCTGTTACAAGCGGGTTTTATAACGACAAATGGAACTTTGAACTATGCCATTCTATACTTAATTTTGAATAAGGAGATGCAGCGTAAATGCCAAGTCGAAATAGACAGTGTTGTCCCATCCCATTTAAGTCCGACATTGGATGATGTGGGAAAGATGGCTTATTTCCAAGCATTCATCTTGGAAACGCATAGACATGCTAATGTGCTTCCGACGCCGATGCCCAGAATTGTAAAGAAGGATTGTGAGATAAGAGGGTACAAGATTCCAAAGGGGAGCTTTCTTGAGTCTAATCATTATGCAATTCATATGGATAAAAGGATGTGGGGCGACCCGGAAGTGTTTAGACCCGAAAGGTTCATTAATGAAAAGGGAGAGTTTGTGATGGATAAAAGGGTTATACATTTTGGACTTGGGAAAAGGCTTTGTATCGGGATTGCACTGGCTAATTCAGTAATTCCGATTTTTATTGCGACGCTACTCCAGCATTTTAGCTTTGAAGTTGTGCCTGGTACAAAACCACCAAAGATGGAGCCTGAAATTGGAGTTACATTGAGCCCCGTAGAGTTTCCTGTGCTGGTAAAGAATCGCAGGAATTATATGCAGACAAGAATGGGTTGATTTAAAATGTTAAGTCTGTCGTAGTTGGATTTTATGATTTTACATTACAAACAAATAAATTTAAAATGAATACGTTTATTAGTTTCCTGCATTGCATAAAATGCATTAAGTCATTTTTAAAAATTCAAACATAAACAAAATAGTTGATATTATCAGACCACCTGCAAGAACGCTAAAAATCACTAAAATATTCCCGTCCATTTTAGCCTCCTTTGGTTCCTCTTCATCCTCAGCATTCCTTTTATCGTTCCATACTGCATCTCTCTTTGAAGAAGAAATGGCTTCCACGAAACTCATCCACTTATTTAAAATACCAGATTCCTTAAATCTACCCAGCCTCACAATAACATCGGGGGTAACTATTCCATAAAAATGAAATAGAAACGATTTCTTTCTATACGTCTCCTTTCCTTCATAAACACCTTTATCCCAGAATTTCCTTGCGTATTTTTTCGCATCAGATTTCTTCAACACAAATGCAGATTTATGGCATTCTTTTAAACTATCTTTGATAAAGTAGTCTTCAGTATTTTTATACCAGTAATTAATTGACCAACTTTTAGCGAAAGGTGAATGCAATTGTCGTAATCCTTTGCAAAGCTCACTCTCTTTTGTGAATGTTTTGTTACTCAACAGCTCTAATATTTTCAACGGCGATAATCCACTTTCATTCATAAGACGAACTTCCACTTCCAACTCAGCCTTAGATTCATACATAAAATTATGCGAAAAAGTCGAATCTAAAGGAAAAATTAATTCCGAAATTACACTAAACATTGTAATTTCACCATTAAACCGCACCATAATTTTATGTTTTCCAAGCCTACGGTCAAGCTTGGCATTTAATGAAGCTAAGCTAAAATTTGTGGCGCAGTAAGCGTTTATGAACTTCTCAGGTTTAGGAACAATTACCTCTGCCGACCGTGCAAATGTTGAAATTCTAGCATTTACCAAATGTAAAAGGTTTTCGTATCTCAACAACTTTCGTGGAGTAAGCATGTTGTACACATTCGTGTTTCTGTAACCTTCACTAATAATTATGCTTAATATCATGAAAATACCAAGCGAGATTCGATTTCCTCTCCTCTTATAAATTGAATTTGGGAAAGCACCTTGCTCCAGAAATATTTTTATTAGGGAATAAAAATTGCTCAAAATATCCGAAATTCTTTTTTCCCAAATGTAATTGTTTACTTTTAAAGTTATGGATAGAAAAAAGGAAAGGGTGAATATGAACAGCCAAGAATGTATGTCGTAGACGTTGACAAGTTCTTCAAATGCAAACGACTGAATTCCGCGTAATCCACAAGTGACGAAGCTGAAAGGACTGAATGGATCTGGGATAAAGAGTGGCAAGTGATATCGCTTATTTACTGCCCCCCACTGAATTAGCAGCGTTGATTGCATTACATCTCTGTAAATTATTGGACTAGATTTTTTGCCATTTTTACATGTTAAATCATCTAATACACTATATGTGTGATTGTCTGTTGTAGTTAAAAGCAACCACAAATGGTGTATAATGTGATCCATGACTGTAGAAGGATTGACGAATCTGTTATTTCTTAACATTTCATTAATTCCTTTCTGCTTGTTATGAGACAGATGATTAAAGCATTTTAAAAATTGGACGTACATCCTGAAATTTATTGCAGCGTCAGTGCTGGTGGGCTTTTGAAATCCCCAGTTGGTATATGATGACCATTTCGTTTTCCAAAAGGAGTTTAGAAAAACCTCTACTTCCACGTCTTTCAGAGGCGTAATGTAAAGGATGGATGCAATCTCGTATTGTAATAATAAAGAAGATGAATAGGTTGAGATAAAAAACAATGCATTTGATGCCTCTTGCATGTACTCATAACTGATCGTTTCAACTTCCACAGCATCACCCCATTTGATATTTTCTCTGATCCAAAATGTGAGTAGTTCACCTTTTGAGAGTTTGTTAAGAGATTTCCAGACATTATCTGGGACAACGTTAAAATGTAGTTTGTTTGTTGTGCTTGGCAAAAGTTTTAAAAAGTCTTTTTTAATATTATTAGCGTTAAACGACCACAGAGGAGCATATTGAAACATGTACGAATCTGCCCTTCTCGGTGGGCACAAATCCAGGTAAATTTCACAAGTCTGTGGCTTTCTCGAAAGAGCAAAGTCGAAGAAATTTAACTGAGTGCATAGCTTTGGAAATACTAAATTATAGTAAAGTGCACTTCTGTTGTAGTCCATGCAGTTCAAAATATTTTGGGTGGATTGGCTTCTCCTTTCCGATTCCAAAACCCAGAGTATTCTTGTCCATTTTTCGTCTCCCTTATACTTTGTGAGAATTGCGAGTTTAGGCTTTCTAAGTAATATGGGATGACTAAACGGGACAAACTCGAAGCTAAGGAAATTATTTATGACGATAAGACAAGAAGGATTAGACGGTTTAGGTTTGCTAAGTTCAAGTACACCTTTTAAATCAATTGGTAGAGTAGGAATTTCCCACAGAGAGAATAATTCTGTGTTAAATTTCGCCAAGTTCTCATTTTCTGAAATTGTTTGAGACGTAAAATTGTCAAAATATGAAAAATGTTTTACACAATCTACTTTTAATACTAGAATGATACACAAATACAGAAATTGTAAAGAAGACATTTTAATTTGTACCGTATTGTAAAATGGTTGCATTTGGATTGTGTCTTAGCCTAAGACTCTTAGGCTAAAATTAAAATGTAAAATGAGATAAAGATGTTAATATAAAAAGCGACTTAAAGAACAAAAAGTTAGGAAAGTTTTAACAAGTTTATTGTATACAACTGATTACAAATGAATTCAATTCATTTGTTTGTTTGTAATGTTTACTAATTTTCTCAACAAGATAAGCTTTTTTTGTACAAACTTTATTTTATAAATTACTTGACTTGATAATGTTTGAATTATTATTCAAATTTAATTTAATTGTATTTTTCTTAGTCTCTCTTGGACGAGTTTATCTTTTTACGAAATTCAATACCTTTTAACAATTGCAATATTATGTACAATATCTAAATTTGCGATAATGTATTCAGTAAGAATAATACAGATTGAATAGCTCTCCAAACCACTTTATGAATTTCAAGCGAAAACATTACAAAAGCTAGTAATAGACCGCAACCGAACGCACTAAAAATTACTAAAATGTTTCCATTTATCTTAGCTCCTTTTGGTTCTCCTTTATTGGCCTTTTTCTTTTCTTCTAAATCAGATTTTTTCTTTGATGCTGAAATAGCTCTTAAAATTCCCATCCATTTATTTACAATTCCAGATTCTTTAAATCTGCCTAGCCTAACAACAACGTCCGGAGAAATCAATCTGTAAAAATGAAAAAGATATGAATGCTTCCTATAAATCTCTTTTCCTTCGTAGACTCCTTCACCCCTTAATTGTCTTGCGTACTCCTCCGCCACAGTTTTCTTTAAAATGAATGCTGATGTATGACATTCGCTTAAACTTTTTTTGATAAACGATTCTTCAATTTCATTATACATTTCTTGTAATTTTACCATTCCAAACATAGAATCTTCTCGTAACTCTATGCAAAATTGGGATACTTTTGGATTTGCTATGCTAAACATCAGATCTAATATTTTGAGTGGATCCAAACCACTTTGTTTTAAAAGACGCTCTTCCACTTCCACCTCCATCTTAGATTCATAAACAATAGTATCTGATGATATCCCATGTGAATCTGGAATTAATTCTGAATCTACTCTAAACATACTTATATCTTTACCAAACACTTCGACTTTATGCTGGCCAAGCTTATTATCAAACTTTACATTTATATGGGCTAAGCTGTAATTTGCGGAACAAAAAAAGTTCGTAAAATCTTCAGAATCAAAAGTAGACAGACTCACACCTTTTGATTTTGTGACAATGCTATTTCCCGAATCCATCAAGTGCTGGAGAGTCTCATATTTTAACAACTTTCTTGAAGTAATCATTTTATAAACGTTTGTGTTCCTGTAGCTATTACTTAGAATAATGCACATTAGCATGAAAAGACCGATTGCTAGTCGATTGCTGTGGAACCTGTAAAATTTACTTTGAAAGGCGTCACTTTGTTCCAAAAATACTTTTGCGCAGGAGAAAATGTTGCGCAGACTTTCGTCTTTCAAAGTACTGTTCTTAATATTTAAACAGGTGGAAAGGAAGACACAAGTGATGATAAGTAAAAGCCAAGAATAGATGTCAAAAACATTAACAAGCTCTTCAAACGCAAATGACTGGATTCCTCGGAAGCCACATGTAACAAAGCTGAATGAACTAAACGGGTCTGGTATTAAAAGGGGCAAATGATACTGTTTATCTCCCTGCTCCCATTGAATTAGTAGTATCGATTGACGTGCGTACATGCCTGTATTTCTAATAAATTTCTTGCCATTTTTACATGTAAGGCTGTAAATGCTGTAAGTATCATTGTTGATTAAAACAAGCCACAAATGATGAAGAATGTGGGCCATGATTTCATCAATTTCTTTGTAATGTTTCAGCATTTCATTAACAGCTTGTTTGCTATGAGAGAGATGATTTAAGCATTTCAAGAAATGATGTGCGATAATGCGCCGCATCAAATTCTCACTATTTATAAGATTTTCTAATTTCCAGCTGGAATATGATGACCATTTTGTATTCCAAAAAGAGCCGAGAGATATTTCTCTTTCAATGCCTTTGTCCATAATTATGAATCGGGTAGAGATTATTTCATATTGCAACGATGTCAAGAAAGGTGAATAGGTTGAAACAAAAAATAAAGCGTTTGAAGCTTCATGAATATATCCATACCCGACAGTATTCCTTCTCCCGAGTAAATTCATGTTGATATTGGCTTCTACCCAAAGTGAAAAAAGTGTATGTTTAGTCCAAAGGGAGTCCCAAACCTGGTATGGAACAATATTAAAGTGGAGGGTTGGGATTGAGCTTGGCAAAATTTTCAAAAAGTCATTTTTAATTTGATGTGAATTGAATGACCATATTGGGGCATAGCGAAACATTTTTAATTCAAGAGGTTCGGCAAAATACCCAGATATTCTGTCAATTGTTGGCGGAGCTAGGTCCAAGTATAATTGGCATGTCCATGGTTTTCTCAAAAGTGAAAAATTAAAGAAATTAAACTGAGTACAGAGTTTTGGGAATTTTAAAGCATCTCTTCTTGTGTTTCTATTATAGCCCATACAATCCAAAATATTACGGGTGGAATGCTTATCTCTTGTCTCCAATACCCAAAGTAAATGCCCATTTGGCTCTTCGCTCTTTTCATACTTATTTATGAGGATTGCGGGTGTCGGCTTTCTAATTAAAATGGGATATCTAAAAGGTACTAGATTTAAACCAACAAAGTTATTGACAACCACAAGACACGACGGAGATTTGCTAATTTCAAGCGAACTTTCAATATTTATTGGAAGGGTAGTAGCAGAAATTTTCCAGACAGAGAATAATAATTTGTTAAACTCTGCCAATTCTTCACTTTCCCAAATCATTTGTGAAGTAAAATTTTTAAGGCTGTTGATTTTTAGAATAAAAGAGATTCCAAAATACAAAGATAGAAATGTAAATCGAGCCATTTTGTTTGTCACAAACTTTGGGACTTAAAGCGTACTTTATTTATGATATTTTTTCTTTATTAAAAAACAGTTTAAAGATAAATGAAATGAAAAATTGTTATGTTCCAAAGAATAATTACTGTGGAATGGAGGAGCATGTTTGTTTTAGCATATTTGCTAATATTGTCTGTGAGTTTGTCATTGTAAAAGTTTCATAATTCATCGATAGCAAGAATATCAACAAAGTTATGTTTGCGAATGATCTTTGCTCTTCTGTATATATTTAAAATCAATTTTCTTTGTTTATGAATATACCTTTATAAAATAAACATTAGGTTAGAATTCTAAAGTAATGGCAACAACAATTTTGAGAATTATATTAAAGTAGAAATAAATTCAAAAGTTAGGCAAATGGTTTTGGCTTTAGTTTTGGCTTACTTCTTGCAAAATATTACTTGCAATTATATCTATAAAGCAAGCAAATGTGACATGCTATTAATACCGATATAATAATTATAATTACTGCCTTTAACGATAGAGCTCTTGGAGCAGATACGATCAAAGCTTAACGTAACAATTCAATAAATATTTCAGCCTAATATTAGGAAGGATCATCAGATAAATTAAATACAGGTTTGAAAGCTATATTTTAAAAAGTGATCGGTTCTTCGACTCGAATTTCTAATTTAATAAGAGGATTGAATTTAATAAGTTAGATTACATTATTAAGCATTCCAAAATCTAGATTTGAGAATTAATTATTAAAATGACGGCTCTAAAATATTTTCGAGCAAAAAGCTAGTCAGTCAAGTTCTCATCATGCTTGAAACAGGACTACTCAACGAATTCAACCACTTATCTAACTTTGGGCCAAAATCCATTTTAGGAAGGCCATACAAATGGGATAGAAGCCAGGGAAAATTTTTAGCAGATAGCAAATCTTTCCTGAAGCTAATTTTTATATTAACCCTAGCAATTTGTACTGTATCCACTGGTATATTAAAGTTTAAAACTGACTCCAAGAATCACAATGTGATCAATGGAATAATCCAAATACTTTTTGTTAACGGTTTCATCACAATGATCTATTTTGCTTTGAGCGCGGCAACGAATGCTGAACTAATATCAGCTTTCTTCACCGGAATAGCTCAATTTGAGGCAACCCATTGGGGAACAAGGGATTCGATGCAAATCGAGAAAGTGAACAGATTTGGAATGACAATTTGTCGCTTGTGCAGAGTATCCACGCTCAAATCATCAATCATTATAGCTGGCCTGGCTGGGTTTGCTTTACCGGATTTTTCATCAAATATGGCTGGGTACTCTCCATGGGCAGAGTTGATTTCATTCTGGAAATGGGCATTGGATTACTTTCACCCTTGTTGTGGGTGGATAGGCGAGAAGGTGGCTGTTCTCACAATCAACTTGTTAATTTGGAGTACGACAAATAAAGTTTGGTGTTGTATGATAATCCAAACGGTTACAGGTTGCATTGGATTAACAACTGGAATTCTTGTATTTCAAGAGAAAGTGGAGAAAGCTCATGATTCTCTAAGGGCGTTGATAATCTATAGGGAAATCCAGATCTTGACGCGGATGTTCAACAAACTAATGTCAAGCTATTTGGTCATGTTTCTGATTCTTGTTATGACTGGGGAGATAATAGTTGCATTGGTTTTGCTTGGCCATCAAGTTAAATCAACCGGAATCAAGTTGCTGTGTGGTGAAGGCTTTATCAATTTTGTAGTTGGGATGGTATTCGTATTCAGCTTATGTGCAGATGTAGATAGTAAATCGGTTAAGAGCTTAAAAAGAACAAAAGCACTTGCAACAAGCATGCCGTATAAGAAGGGAAAGCAAATGAGGAAAGTTTTAAGGTCAATGCCAATCGTCAACGTCGAGTTTGGAAGCGCAAACTTTATCGATAAAAAGACCCCTGTCATTTTTCAGGACTTTGCCATTCGTAGAATAATTGAATTGTCTATTGTGATGAATCATTGAAGATTAAGAGCTGTGAGGACAAGGGACAACCAAATAGATCTAAAAAACTATCGGGAAAGTCAAGAAAGCAAACAAACAAGTACCAATTTCGTTATTCTGATTGTATAATATAGAAACACCTTTGCTTTGACATGTTTCGTAATGGATTTTGCAAACAAATGTCAAGTAGTTAATCAATTTTTTTATATTTTTGTTAGTTACATATTTTGTAATTGACGCACAGCTCTATTAAATAAAGCCTGATTATTTTTACATCTAATCTGACAGCTAAGTATTGATTGATTAATTACTTATCAATTCAACATATATTTAAAGATAGCATGAGTATTCGGATAAGGATGACTATATAAAAATTTAATCAAACCTCACATTCAACACGAACCTTTGCAAAAACGTTAATCAAATCCAAGTAAAAAATGTATTTAGCAATTTTTGTTTTTGCTGTTTTAAGCTCAGTTGGGTCAGGTTTAACCATCGAGATTAGAAAAGGGCCAATTGAAGAAGATGTAATCTTTTGGCATTACCTCCCAGGCGATCAAGACGGAACTCAAGTCCTTCTAAATGGAACTGGTTTATCTCATTTTAACAAGGGCGTTCCGTTAATTCTCGGCGTTCACGGATTCTCTGATAGTCATACGGGACAACTAGGTTCGCGCTTGAGAAATGGCTTTCTCCAAAGAGAAGAAAATGTCAATATCCTTCTCATCAATTATTCAAAGCGTGCCTCCTCCCCGGATTATATTGGAGCAGTGAATAATCTTCCTGAAGTTGGTGGATACGTCGCGAAGTTAATTAACCTATTGGTTAACGAGAATATCTCATTTTTAAATGAGACTTACTTTGCTGGACATAGTTTAGGAGCGCATATGGTTAATCATATTGCAAAGCATTTGGAAGGGGGAAATTGAGGAAGGCATTTGGCCTTGATCCAGCAGGGCCTATTTTTGATTTGATGGCTGATGACCTTAGACTAGACCCTGATGATGCGGAGTTTGTTGTTGTAATTCATACGGGGTCGCTGATCCAAGGGACGACTTTTAGAAGAGGTCATGTCGACTTTTATGTAAGCTGATATATATTGAATTAATTAGCAAATTTTTAATTGATTGTTTTGCACAAATTTAAAGCCAAATGCTGGTCATAATCAACCTGGATGTGATGACGTTTGTAAGTAAAATTAGACATTTTATTCGCCTGAAGGTGTTTTTATTCCAAATTCTTGTAATTAAAGTGGGAGCATGCAGCCACGCCAGAGTCATAGCTTTATTCGGCGAATCCCTCATATCCGAAGGATCCTTCCCATCTTGTAAGTGTGCCAACTGGGAAGAGTTCAACACTGGAGAATGCTCATGTGAGGAGCAATATGTGATGGGATGGGACACGCCAACAACGTAAGTTGAATTAAACGATAGTTTAATTATTGACTAACCTACTTTTTATTTAGGATTGAGGGCACATTTTATTTGAGGACAAATGCTGAATCGCCATTTAGTCAACACTAAAATCATTTACATTTTCTCTATCATTTTAACTTTTATTAAAGCAAAATTAAAACCGAAAAGCATACTAATAAAGATTTATGCGGAGTAATAAAATAAAATAATTAATGAGATTTGAATAAACTACCGTTTATTCTGCATGATATCATTAATTATGTCTCAAAAGGGAATTGAGTTAATTCAGAATATTGGATTGGGGCGATAAGACTATTTATATTTTTGCGTAATTCGTCGTTGAGAAATTAGCAAAAGCCAAGCTATACTTAAAATAATAATGTGTTTGATTGACTTTTTGGGACTTTAATCTCTTTAATTAGCTGCAACGCACGGGCCGGGTAATTTAAAAGCCAGCACTTAATAGCAGAATTGATCTAAATGCAGACTATATTTTGTTAAATATTTTCTTATTCTCGTTTTTGAAAAGTGATATGAAATTTTATGAACGTCATCAGTTTAAACTATTACTTTTTGACCACCATACCGGGAGAATTAGATCGGGTAGCGTTATAATGTTATGATAATCTTTTTCACGTTGTCTAGACCGAGACCGAAACAATTTTCATTGTCATGGTCTATCCTTCTGGGACCATTAAATCAGCTAGGCATGATATAAAATGAATGGCGTTTTCAAATGTTCTTTACAGCTTTAACAGATTTTGAAACAAAGTTCATGCAAACGCGTGAAAGAAAGTTTGTCGAGCGGAAACCGGATAAAAACAAAGTAATTGATGAGGAGAACAACGTCTTTCTAGGTACGCAAAATGTTCTTAAAGCAAGTCGACAAATAAGTTTATCCTCAGGACGTAGTTGAATGTCATGCATCAAAGCGAAAAGTTTTTGAAGCGTTGAAACGAAAACGAAGCATAAAATAACATTGCTGCGAATAGGAAAGGTTTCTTCAGAGAATGTTACTTGCCACGTAATTTAGGTAAAGCTTTAAATTAATCCTAACACTGTTTTCATTGTCAAACTTGGGTTGTTGCAGAACAGACTTGGTTATTTGTTAGTGTCGTGTCTCTTTTTTAAATTATGACTTTTATTACGGGAACATTTAAGCTGATTAAGAGCGAAAACTACGAGGAGTACTTGGACGCCCTTGGTAATTACTTGTGACTAACCAGCCAATTAAGATTCTAGAGATTTTTTAAAATAATAATTATATTTTATGATTTGGAGGAGTTAACATTATTCTCAAAAGGATGGCTTCTTGTGCCACTCCCATAACAGAAATTAGTCAGAATGGAGATGACTGGAAGATTAAAACTAGGTCTACCTTCAAAACTACCGAAATTAAGTTCAAGCTTGGGCAAGAGTTTGATGAAATCACCTCTGATGGGCGTCATTGCAAGGTTTTTCATTCATATCTAGCTACTTTTATAATTAATTGGGTATAGTAATTCATCTTATTACGATTAAATTTCAGTCCACTATTATGAAGGAGGGAGAAAACACTTTAGTCCATACCCAGAAGTGTGATGGAACTACCGTGAAAATGACTCACGAGTTTACCAATGACCAAATGAAGGTAGTCTTGCAAGCTCCTGGAAATATTATCTCAACTCGTTTCTTTAAGAAAGTAAGAATATTTTTACTTAAGAGTGTCATCATCATAATAAAATAAACTTGCTTTATTTTGCCATTGATAAATAAATAACCTATTTAAATTTTTTAATCACTAGTTATGAAGCAGAAGAAATTTCCAAAAAGTTTTGATCTTAACCCAATAGCTGATATGATATTAAAGATGATAAAAAGCTTTTTAATTGTCTTTAGGCTTACGCTTGGCTCAAGTTGTATAAGTTATTTACAGACATCTTTATTTTTACTCAATAATTTCGCTGGTATTCGGGATGACCTTTGTAGCTATAATAAAAAATTAAATGATTTAATTGAAGATAAATATTTGGATTTGGTAACTGGGTTTAATTAACTTACACTTCATCATAAAGGTCTCCATATCCCGTCCCACCCACTCCTTTCCCATCTAAATCTTCCAGAGCTCTTAACTCTTTTTCATCCAAACTAAACCCAAATATGTCAAAGTTCTTTTGGAGCCTTTCAGCATTTCCACTCCTTGGAATAGAGTTGATTCCCTTCTCATATAAAAACCTTAGTAGAACTTGACCAGGCAACTTGTTCTTTCTCTCAGCTATTTCCTTGACGATTGGGTCATCCAACAAGCCGCGTTCCTCCGTATCACTTAATTAAAAAATAATTAATTTACTAAATTTAAGAAAATTCTTTTATTGAACTCACATCCCAGCCATTCTCTTAAACAATTGTTTAATGCCTGGTGTCCCAAGAGCGGAATAAGCTGTTATTAAAATTCCATTCTTATTCATCTCTTCCTGCAAATTTTTCTGCTGGAAATAAGCGTTGAGCTCAACTTGTAAATTTGCTGGTGGAATCCTCGCCACCTTCAAAATCTTTTGGATTTGCGCCACATTAAAATTGCAAATTCCGATTGTTCTTGTAATACCCTTGTCAACTTGCTCTTCCATCGCTTTCCAAATAGCTTGGTGATCCGTCTCCATATCAAGAAGGGGCTTCCCATCTTCCCCTTTTGGAAAACTGTTTTCATCACTCAAATATTTCATCCCGATAGGTTGATGAATTAAATACATGTCGACATAATCAAGCTTCAAGGCGTCTAGTGAGAGCTTCAAGAAGTGGCCAACTTTCTCAGGAGTCATTCCATTAGTTGGGAGCTTCGTCGTGATAAATAACTCCTCCCTTTTCCCTCCACTTAAGAGCCATTTTCCAATAGCTGTTCCAACTAAAGCTTCATTCCTGTATGAATAAGCAGTGTCAAAATGTCTATACCCAATATTTAAAGCTTGGAGATAAGTGGAAATATCCTTTTCATTATCCCCGGATGGAAAGAATGTTCCTAAATAAACAAAATAATTTTTACTTTCAAATTTAACGATAGAAATGTTCCTATTTTTACCCATTCCAACCGCAGGCATCTTGTGCCCATTGTTAAGCTTGAAAAAGTTCATAATTTAATAAATTTCAGTTAAAATTATTATGGCAAGATGTATTTTAGAGAAGCAAGCCAAATGCACGAGATGAGATAAATAAGTGGAGTGGAAAAATTAATTCAAGGTAAATTTTTATCAGATTATATCTCTGCTCATAATCTGTCAGAAGTAAAAATGACATGATTTATCTCATAAAAATTATCAAAAACTTTTGATTCAGAATTCTACAGCTTTTATGATTGCGTAGAAAATACGCCGTAGATTTCATACGATTTTCAGACGCTTGTGTAAAATATCTGCCTTTGTTTCTTTTTTGCAGCTCATGCTCCTGTCATTACATTTCTCTTGTTTTTCTCTTCACATCAGCTGGTATTTCTCAGTTCTCCTTTTTCTGCAGGAAAATAACTAGTTTTAATTAAAAGCTTTTAGTAAAATGAGCTCAGAAGAAGGTAATCAATTTAACGAGGACGAGTCAAGTAAAGTTAACTGTTGCTTCATCTGCTTAATCCCTTTGGAAAAAGAAGCCGGCGGAAATGTTAAAGAAAGGAAATTAATTAGACTTTTGTGTCGTTATCTGGATATTGAATTGGATCAAGACCATGGACAATTTTTATCTTCAGATTCAGGCAAATTTAACGAGAATGAAGAGCTGGAGATTGATTTGTGTGAAAATTGTGGGAGAACAATAAAGCTGATTACTGATCAAATCCAGCTCTTGGAAGTTGTGGAGATGAGGATAAGATATTATTTGGAGCAGGTTAAATGTGCCATGAATAAAAGTGATGGCTTGGACAATTTGATTGAGTCAAGAATAGCGAATGAAGTTAGGGATGCACTGTTCGGAATTTGTAAGTATTTAAATGAAGAAATGCTATAAAAAAATTAGCCAAGTGATTGGAGATTGAAGTTAACATATCTTGTAGGTTCCATAAAGACATCAGGCTCTGGTGTCAGAGTAAACCTTGAAAGACTGACAACTTCCCAAATAGAGAGTTACAAGAAGGTCTTCCAAGTCAAGCTGGAGCCCGACGACGATTTTCATGCTGACAGTTTTGAACATGCTGAGAATGATGATTACCAATCAAGCACCGAAACGCAGTTGGAGAAGATCCCGAAGAAAAGAACCCAACGGTCAACAATGAAAGCGATAAATAAACGGAGAAAGACTAAAGTAAAGTCCTGCATATGTGACCAATGTGGAAAGCTGTACCGATGGCCTGCTCAACTTCGGGATCACGTCCAATCTGTTCATTTAGGAGTGAAAGGGCATATGTGTGACCTTTGCGGAAGGGAATTCTTCCAGTCCCAAACCCTCAGAATACACTTGGCCATTTGTAAAGGCAAGATCCCCATTGACCTACCATTTCAGTGCAAACTTTGCAATAGAAAATTCGCGCGCAAAGACTACCTTCAAGAGCATCACAAGAAGGTTCATCTCAAAATAAGAAAATGCAAGTGTGACCTTTGCGGTTCAACATTTTATGGCGTAGGACACCTTAATAATCACATTAAAGTTGTTCATGAAAGTAAAAGATTCAAATGTGAAGTGCCCGGTTGTGAAAAAACTTATGCGAACAATCACGTTATGAAAGTACACATGCGACTAGTTCACAAGCTGGAACCTCCTCCAATTCCTAAGGTTTCAGAGACACCAATTAAGTCAAAGTATGATGACAAATGTGATGTTGTAGTCGTGGAAGGCTTCCAAAAATTTAAATGTAAAATATGTGGCTTTTTAGCCAAAAATAAAATCAAGTTTAGAGAGCATTACACGTGCGTTCATTCCGAACAGAAATGTGTGGGTTGCGGAGAAATCTTAAGGTCAAATTGGAAGCTAAAATTGCACAGGAGAAATTGTAGCGAGTTTAAGGCAAAGAAGAAAGCTCCGTGGGATCCTAATAATCCATTTTTATCACAATAAAATTATCTGAAATGTTTTGCTTCACAATACCCTATTAAGATAAGTGTACTTATTTTGTATTTATATACGAATTATTAAAGTTCTCGAGTAGAAAATAAAATCTCTTTATATAAAAATGGCAAACTTTATCATTAATATTTTTACAAAGCTGCTTACAACGAATTTTCACGGTCAAAATGACAATTTTGTTTATCCATTTGAATATCATTCGTGTCACTTTGGATAACTTTCGATTACAAAGCGCAATTCATCTTTCATTTGGATTTAGCTGTTTGAGTTGATTTGGCCTGTCAAAATATATTAGTTATGGCCGACTGCAAAAGTTTAGAATTTAAGAGGTTTATTTCTGCGTTTCTTCTTACTGTTGTAGAGGCAAAGGTATTTTCGGAAAACCTAGCTGTTTACTTGCCTTCAAATGACAATTACATGAAAAATCTTCATAAGCATCAATTCTCATTTTGGGACACGGGTAATTCGCTAAGCATAAATCTCAACACTATTCCAATCATTGAGGAGTTTACTTATCTTTTTGCAATTAATAATTATCTTTCACTGCCTTTAAATGGACATGTTTATATTCCCGTTCTTCTTCGAAAACCTATTCCAACTGTGATTGTGGATGGTTTACATAAATATCATTTTGAGAATTGGATTCTGGAAATTAAAAACGCCACTCCGGAAAATGTATTGTCACCCTGCATACTTCTTAACAGGACTGGTCTTCGACACGACTCATTCTATCGATTTCGTTGTGTCCAATTAGAATTCTTTCAATTTGCATCCAATTCCAAGCCTTGGACAAGCACTATTTTTGTTGACATATTCCCACCAGTTTTGTCAAGTTTGCATAGTGGATACGAAAAGCTTAAAAATGTCACTTTAGGAAAAAGGTCTGTAAAGCTCTACGCTTTTTGGACGTTACCACCTCTTTTTTACTACGACGTTGAAGATTCTTACGCGTTTTTTGAAACTTTGCCAAGTTCAGTTCCAACACTGCAAGTCTTTTTAGTAGATGTAAAAAATTGGACATTTTACGAGCATGTTATTCTCAATTGGATAAGGGATAAAGCGACTGGCTACACGGATAGCGTAAACTGTCAATTTATTTTACAGAGAATCGGAAGTCAGGAGCCAACCTCTCTCTATATTGTTCCGCCAACAATGAACTGCTATTTAGGCAAAGATTCAAAATCTTGCCTGAGATATTTAGACTTTCCTGCAAAATCGTTGCAATTCAAATCATTTCTTAACTTACAACGTATTTACAAAGACATCTTAAATATCACCGGAATTTCCAGAAATGATTATACTCGACCTTCGCACATCTTTTTCAAATTTAGAAAGAGTCAAGACCAAACCCATTACGTTTTATCCATTATCCTGAAGTCTATTACGGGAATCTCAAGTCTCTCTCCTTTTAATTTACCCTTTGAAATATGGAATGACACAAGTTATAATGTACGACCTCACCACATTCCACTTTATGTTGAGGACCCTTTCAATAATTTAAATTTTATTGTATGCGGAAGCAAAGGCAGTCGTAATTTGGCCTTTAAGGAATTTATAAACGCGTACGATATTTATGCTTGGAGCTTTTTAGGTCTTGCTATTCTGATATTAACAATAGCTTGGATAATTTTGGAGAAAGTAGTGGATAAAAAGAAAACGGCATGTCTAAAATGTATGAACAAAATGGAATCTCTTGTATATATTTTATTAGAGCAAGGAAGCTCCTATCTTAACATAATTTTCAGAAAGAATGATGCCATTAGATTGCTACTTGGAGGATACCTTTTGGCAGCTATTTTGCTTAGTAATGCTTATAAAAATGAAAACGTTTATAATATGGTGAGACCTATTAAACCTGTAAAGTTTGAAAGGTTTTCAGAATTAATTAAAGAAAAAGTAGAGATATTTACAATGACAGATTCTTTGACCGTTAGGGCGAGTGCTTATAGCTTGAATTTGGGGAGCAAGAATGAATTCCATGTTAAATTTGAAGATGAAAAGCATTCAATTTACTATTATCCTAATAAAAATGGTAGCTCACTCCGCTCAGCAATTACGCTCCATTCTATTGTAAATAGGAAAACTTATACTAGTTATCAAATGTTTTACAAAAGCGAAATGGAATATGGATTAGATGAGATGATTATTAAGAACAGTGCCATATCAGATCCATTGCCATTTCTCAGGATGATTTTAGATGATTTTAAATTCGTAGAAAAGGACAAGCTTTGTCAAATTGAAAATGAGATTAGATCAACTTTTTATGGCTTGGAGCAAGAGGCTTTGTTCCAAATATTAAGAAGGTGTAAAAACAAAGTGGCTTTTGTACTAAAGTCGGAAATTAGCAAGAAATTTATGGAAAGGTTAAAGAATAATGAAGTTTACTTTGGAAAAGAGATTTATTTTCCGAGTACATTTAGTTTTCACTTGAGAGGTTTGATATCAAATCAACTTCTGAGGAGATTGGGGATGTTTAAAGAGTCTGGAATTATAAGCAAATGGGTTAAGTTATTTGAACTTTTAAAATTAATTTCAAAGGATGACTTGATTAAGGGGAATGGAAAATATGAGAAGCAATTCCCAGTTGAGGCATCCATGGAGGGTAATGTCGTTGTTATATTTTCTTTATATGCCGGAGGAATGTTAAGTTGCGGGGTTTGTTTTGCGATTGAAGTAATTTTAAGATTTAGAATGGGTAACGGATGAATGTGCAGTGATTTCACATTTACAAGTGAGTTTGGAGATGACCGTCTCCGTTTGATATTGTCAAGTGGAATTCCTAATAGAAACTCAATAGAAATTGTTAGTGAAGGAGGGAGTGTATGGCTTCATTATGGGTTAGAGTATCGACCTTATAGTTTTATTATAATATATCGTAATCCAGATGGTATTAAAGCAGAGCAGCAGATAAATGGAATTTTGAAGCCGTTTGGGTGGCAGATTTGGATACTGATTATTCTATCCGGTTTATTTATATCTGTACTGGTGACAAAAACAAAGCATGACAATGAACATTCTTTCACGGAAATAGTTGACGTCTGGTTTTCTTTAAATATTTTAATTCTTGGGCAACCTGCAAATGAGGCTTGTGGTAAGCTCAAGAAAATTGTTTATGTTTGTAATCTGGCTTGTTTGGAACCTTCTGGTATTAGTTATATCTCAGGAGTATTGTAGCGACCTATTTTCTTTAATAACTTTTACGCCAACACCATCTTATCCGCCAATTTTTTTTGAAGAGTTATTAAATAGCAATATTACCGCTGTAAGTTTAGATACTTGTAGAATATGATAGGGAATATGATAACAAGCGGGTGTCTTGTTTTACCGATATAATTCTGAAGGGCATTTTAGAAACTCAAGGAAACAAAAATCTAGAAATGGAATCAGCTAGCAGAAAGGTTCATTGGTTTTCTATAAACAATTTACCCGATTTTGTCTATTCGGTTATTAAAAAGGGGAAGGCGGAAGTTAACAGAAGGGAAGAGATAGATTTAAGCAACGTATTTGCTCTGCTAGATCCTGAAGGAAATGTTGAACAGGTTAAAGGCTTTTTAGAAACACTAAGCAAATTTTGGATATCTAAACAAGTTCAAGTTCCCTTGATTAGCAATCGACTCATAGTGATATTCTGGGGTCACTATTTTTATAAATCTTTTGTTAAAAGTTTAAGTCAAATTTCCCAGTCTGGGTTAGTGGAAAGGTGGAAGATGAAATTAAAAGCGTCTACGGTTGCTTCAAACGTTCCGTTTATATTTAGGTGGTTCAGGTCTAGTAATGCGGATGATGTAGATTACGAGATGGAAGAAAAACGAATAAGTGAAGAAGCAAGGAAGGAAGGTTTGGAAAAGATGACAATGCTAAAAAGATTTTTGTTTTGTTCAGAAAATTGTAAAGATTTCAAGCACGGATTGGAAAGCTTGTTTGAAAATGTTTCTAGACAGGTTTACACTATTGTTTTACTGGTTGAGCTGCATTACGATAACATTGATGATATTTATGGGAGAAATGTTGATAAAATGGAGAAAACAATGTGTTAATAGAACTATTGTTATTGAGTAATATTAAATATTTCTGTTCCTAATTAAAAATAATGCATTTGATATTTACACAACAAAATGGTTGCTTATTTCATAATAGTGAGATGACATCATTTGAGCATTTATTTCAAAATAGATTTGCTAATCTTCTAGTATTTCAGCAATATAAAATCCAGAGCACAAAAACATATTAAAATGTACAAAGATGAAAAGCGTCTTGCAAAATATCTTGTGAATAATTTCACAATTATATAATATTTTATTTCAGTACACAATAGATTTTTATTAAACAAAGCGTCACATCTTTTGTTCTTGAATTTTAAACAAAGTGATCATGAAATAAATATATTGCAATGAATTGTCCGTTAAATTGTAATATAAATAGTATTCAAGGTTTAATTTTATTACAAATTTGACTTTGCAATTACCATTGACCATTTACTCCGTTTATGCAGATTTAGCTGTAAATCAAAGGAAACCTTAGAACGGAGCTGCAAAGCAAGCAAACAAAATGGAAGATTCAAAGAATGTCAAAGTGTTTAAGTTTTTTCACGACAACGTCCATTCGCAAATTAAATTACCTCTAATCTGTGCCAGGGTAATTAACACGCCGCAGTTCCAGAGGCTTAAGAACTTGAAGCAATTGGGGCTGACTAATTATGTCTTCCCGGCAGCAAGTCATAATCGATTTGAACATTGCATTGGGTACTAATAAATATTTAAATTTTAAAAAACAATTAAAATTGCAAGCAATTCATTTTAGTTCATTCATGTTATCCATAGCACCTCTCATTTGGCAGGAATGTATGCGAAAATTCTTCAAAATAATCAGCCCGAACTCGGCATCACGGATACAGACGTGACTTGTTTGTATTTAGCAGGATTATGCCATGACCTAGGTCACGGCCCATTGTCTCATCTATGGGAAAGGTTTGTCAACAAAGCCATTACAGACAATGAAAAGAAGTTCGAGGTAGGATTATAAAAATAATGTCCAAGTTAAATATTTCTAATTCCAAGCAGATTTTAAAGCTAAATATTGTTAAACAGCATGAGGAAATGTCAGTAAAGCTCTTTAGAGATATATGGACCAACCTGAAAACTGAGTTTGACAATGCGGACATTAAGGAAGAAGGTGAACGAAAAGATAAAACTTTTATTGAAGAACTCATTTACGGCGAGCCTTTGAAGTTTGATGAGAAAACTGAAATTGGTAAAAAGATAGAGTTTGAAGGACGTCCAAAGGAGAAATGGTTCTTGTATTTGGTACATAAATAATCAAATATTTTTTGATGATCAACAAACCAGCGAAATCTTTGTTTCACTTAGATTGTCTCTAACGGGGCAACTAAAATTGACGTTGACAAATTTGACTATTTGCTCCGAGACTGCAGACTTTTAAACATCCCGATCACTTTTGAATACGAACGGATTATGCAGAACAGTAAGGTCATTGATGGCGAAATTGCATACAGGAAGAAAGTTGAGGGCAGCTTACAGGACCTATTTAATAGTCGGTTTAGCCTTCACAAGAAAGCATATCAACATCGCACAGCTTTAGTGATTGAACACATGTATGAAAAGATCAAATGGAAAATAATTTTATGAATTCGAAGTACATTTAAATTTTATTTAGGGTCGTTGATGCCTTGCTTGCGGTAGAGGACACCCTTAAAATAGCTGGGAAAAATGGGTAAGAAAAGATATGCGGGTGACAAGAAAGCCGTATTTAACTAAAATGGTTTTTAGGGAATCATTTACATTGGCTACTGCTCATAATGATACATCAGCTTATATCCAATTGACGGATTCAATTGCAGAAAGAATTTTATGGGGAGACGGTGTGAATGAGAGAGCAAAGAAGCTGTTTGAAAATGTAATCAATCGAAAGCTTTACACATACTTGGGAAGGGTGACGTGCTTTGACAGAGTAAAGAAATATAAAATTTAAGTTGAGTAAAGACTGAAACCTAAAGCATACAAAAATATCTAGATTACTCCGAAAAGCATTAAGGAAAAGCTTTCAACTGAGCAGAATTTGTTGAAGTATATCATTGTAATTCAGAAAACCATAGACTTTGGAGGAAAGGGAAGAGGAAATCCATTGAACAATGTGAAATATTATGATAAAGTGGGAAATCAATTTCAGTCAAAAAAATCTCTGGAACCAGAGTAAGTTAAATACATGTTAGGGTAAAGATAGTGTGGGTTACCGGGCAATAATTGGATGACAATATTTTAGAGAGAAAACGGTGCTCCTTGTGTACCCAGACGAAATTCCTGCTGTTGGAGCTGTGACTGAGGAAATGCTGCAAGAAGTGAAAGAGTTAGTGAAGGAATGGAGCATGCAAAGCATTTTAGAATATGACTAATGCCAATTTGCTTTGGGATGCTCGTTCTTGTTAATTAATAAGTCAATTTATAGATTAAAATCAACCACTTCATTTAAAATGATGGGAGCATAACGCACGAAATTTATTTAGTTTGCAAATTTCATAATCTTGTCTCTTTTACAGATTAATTTTCCATAAACTCATCAAGCTTCTCTAAAATTCTCTTTGGCTGATTAATAAAAGTTCCATGCCCGGCATTCCTTACTATTATCATTTGAACCCTGCCATAACCCGTAATATATCCGGCGACTCCATTCTCATCTGTCCAAATAGTTCTGTTTCCATTAACAAGCTCATCTTTTCCTTCCCAAGTAGAGGTCACCTCAAGAGCTCGTTTTACCCCCAAATGGTTACAAACAACGTCTGAATTACCAATCAAAATTAGAAATTTATAATTAGCCTTTAATAAGTCATCCAACTTGGGCATAACGCTTCGCATAAAATCATCTGCCATTCCTCTGAATACATCAGGGCTCATTTCAGTATATGAAATGTTTCCAACGTGGAGAGCCAGTCTTATATCATCACGTGTTACGAATGATGTCGAGTCAAAGAAGAAATCAACTGGGAGGTCAATCATGTCATACATTGCTACATAACCAGTAGCTTCAACTGCTTCGACTAATACGTAATTCCTCCAAATGGGTTGGACTTCGCTCCATCTCCCTTCCGTCATTAGAGTCCGCATGGTCTCCTCCTTCTCTAAGAACTCATCCCTTTGCCCCTTTCCAATTAATCCTGCGCCGTATAAAATTTCTGCGTACCTTGCTTGATTATATCCATCATACCAAGGAGCGTCTTGAACGAGCCCAGTCAGATTTATAAATATTTCAGGATTATTCATATTATTTGTGTGGATCAAGTGGGCAATTTCAGTCGTATACTTCCCTCCATATGATCCACCAGCATTGTAAAACGGATTTGATTGGAGGTGAGGAAAGAGTTTATAGAATTGCTGGAGGAGTTCATACATATCTTGGGCGGCTTCTCCGCTTGAGTGCCTCTCTCCGTTTGAGTTGCTCGTGTGACTGAATCCAACAAGGACGGGTTGATCGACGAAGAGGAAGTGATATTTCTTATGCCACGAGAGAGGATTTTGTGTAATGTTCTCAGCGGATGTGGGAAGAAATGGACCGTGTGGGAGGAAAATGCTACTCATGCTAGCGCCGCCTGGTCCACCATCGCTCCAGAGGATGATGGGAATGCTGTTATCTCCTGGATTGCTGTAGCTTGCCTAAAAATTAAATGATTGATTACATTTAAAAAAGAAATAAGCTTTTAATTACCTCAGCAGGAAAAAACCAAAAGAAAAGGTTTGAATTGAATTCCTCGTTGACAGTGATAAAGCCACTGTGGCTAATAATAGGATCGAAGCCGGGAACAAAAGAGAGCTCTTGAGCTCGTTCAATCTCCCCTGCTTTAATAAGTGGAGTCAAGTAAAGGGGTTCACCCGGACCTTGGGAGTTTGCTAATGCAACCAACCCCAAAATAAAGTGAGTGATTCTTCTGATGGAAGACATTTTAATTGTCTAGCTAAAGCTCTGCTTCCCAATTAACAATTACTACAGAATGGATTTAGCTTAAATAGACTGGATACCACTTGGAACTAGCGATTGTTTAGGAATTACAGGGAAACCCAGTTTAATCCAACCTTTATCGTCAGTATTCAATTCAGCTGTCCAAAAATTGTGAAATTTCTTTGTCAAAAAATGATTAATTTCTGCTGATAGGAAGCATTGCATAACAATTGACATATAGCTTATCAGCAAATTATTTTTAATCTTTAAATATGTTAAACCGTCGACGTATTTATGTAACTGAATTCAACACTTGAATGAATTATTAGTTTTAAGAGATTTTTTAAAAGTGGTTATAAGTTAAAGTAATAAATTATAAATACATTCGCCTTTTTACAAATACTAAGTAATTATAACAAATTACTAAGTATGTAATTATTTCACGAAATAGTTTCTTATAATTTCTCCCAATCATCCAGCCTAACTGCAAGCTCTTGAATTAATTCTTTATAAATAACAGGGTTGATATTTTTCCCAATCATTTCCAGAACGAACCAATCTCCCAACTTGCACTTTTCACTAAACCACTCAAGACAACCTTTTTTTGGGAGGCGCGTTCTGCATTGCAACCATCCCATATGAATCCAGGTTGAATATAATGTAAAAATATGATAAACCATTCCAATCAGGGAAATTCCAGTGACAGTTATAAACCAAAACCATAAAAAGAGATAGATTTTCTCGTTCACAATGTTGATGTTGAGGAGGCAAAGACCGTCGTGGGGAACAATGTTTCCGCCCGCTCCGTACTGGTTGAATGTGCACTTTGTCACTTTCGGGAATACTCGGGCCATTGGGTCAATATTGGTTTGATTCTTATTGAGATAGCTGGTTCCATAATTTAAGAACTGATATCCTAAAAACAGTGATCTTATCTGTCCGGCTAATTCCAGTTACGAATGGGTGAGCTTGGTCAATTTCTTAAAAAGGAAGAAACATGTTTTGAAGGAAAATAAAGAATTTTAATAATTTATGAACAGTTTAGTTTTTTTACCTATTTTTCCATCCACCTTATCAGGTAGAGTATAAGTGGAATGTGTCCAGCAGTAATTATCCATAATATCTCTTGGGACACCACTGTCCACTTTGCAATCAATTGGGTCCCCCACATATTGTCGGGAGGTGATGAACAAAGAACAAACAATGAGGATGGGCAATGTGCACTTGTAATGTAATTTGAATATTAGATTGTCAATACAAACAGCATCTCTTTTAAGCAGGGATTTTACAGGTCCAAATATGTCGAACATTTTAATAGCTAAAAACTTAAATTGCAGAAAAATATAATAAATAAATCTTTTAAAGTCTCAAAAAAAATTTACAAATGACTTACTTCAAATTGCTTTAAATCTATTGCATTTGAGATTTATATTTACAAAACGGCAAACAGTTTGTACTCTGACGGTTGCCAGAAATGAATGGGCTTATGTAGAAATTTGCGTACCTTTTTGTGTACGGTAAATGTTTTTTAGTCATCCTTATCTCTTACAAAGAATATGGAGATCATCCAGAAAAGCATAAAAAAACTTGTCTTCTGACTACAGCAAAGAAGATTGTTGTTGTCTGCCTAAATTTCTTGGAATTATTGGTAGGAAGAATTGGCCAAGCACAGAAGATTGCTTAAAAAAGATTTGCTTTACGTCACTGACCAGGCTAGAAACTTGTCATGTACTTTTCATAAAAAATTAAGAGAACGCTTTGCTAGCTACAGCTTGATTACTGGGTACTACTTGATAAGAGCAGCAAGTAATTAAGATAGTTGATAAATTTGATACTGGTAAAACGCTTTTTTGGAATACATAGGTGCATTATATGGTAAAATGTGCTAGTTTTTCCCAGTTAATAATAATATTTGTATATTTTTGTATGACATATATTTTGACTTTCTGAAATTAGAACTCCGTTATTAATGTGTAAAAATTTTAATTTGTGTAACTATTAAATGATTTACATTTTGTTCCACATCACTTCTTTTACACGTCTACGTAATAAAATTAACATGCCATTTCCGAATACCCAAAGCATAGGCAGAATGACAAAACAAACATTTCAAATATTAATAGCTTCAGGCTGTTGCCTTTGTGCCATGAGAATGGAAAATCATTCAAGCGGACACATTGACCTTGAAACGAAAATAAGGTTGCAAGTGAAACTTGTTGGACTGGACAGGCTTGATAAGATAACCTGGTTTGGATAGATTATTACTCATACCAAAATCATGTGAGAAATGTTATTCGTTTCTGCATTACATCTAACTTGACATGTGATATTGTTTGCAAGCTCGTGCAAATTTCTTTTTAAAATGGTTCAAAAATACAAACTTATTTATGGCAACTACAAGGGCCGGGGAGAACCCATCCGGTTGATGTTTAAATACGCCGGTGTTGATTTTGAAGACCAACGTTTAAGTATGGAGGACTGGCCAACATTTAAAGAAAGTAAGAAAAACTCTAAAATTGCAATAAAGCGATAAATGTTACTTAATAATATTTAAATAGCAACGCCCTGGGGCCAAATTCCACTACTTGAAGTTGATGGGGTTATCCTCGCTCAGTCCAGAGCCATTGCTCGCTTCCTTGCAATACAGTTTAAGATGAATGGAAAAGACGAATTCGAAGCTGCAAAGTGCGACGAGTACGTTGACACTTTAGAAGATGTTATGAATGGTAAGTAAATCATTTTAAATAAATAGTGCTGTTTTAAATATTAAAAGCAATACTTTTTTCCAGAAATAATCAAGTGGTTCTTCGAAAAAGATAAAGCCGAAAAGACAAAGCTACTGAAAAAGTTGGAGGAAGAGAAAATTCTATTTTATTTTGGCAAATTTGAAACCATTTTGAACGGAAACGAGTCCGGCTTTCTCGTCGGAAATAAATTGCCTTATGCTGACATTTATTTGGCAACATTTCTGGAATCTTTGGCTGTCTACGCGAAAGGCGTTGATCTTGAGAAGTTTCAAGTCCTACAAAAGCATAATAAGCTTGTGATGGGCCAATCTGGAATTAAAGAGTGGATTGAAATCAGACCGCAATCCGCAAATTAGAATAATTAATTTAACTATTTATTTTATTAAATTTAAACAATTTATGACTACAATTAAAAAATTTGTTTTACGACGACAATGACAACGTTGAAGAGACTCTAGACGTCGCAGAACTGCTACTACTACTACTCATTTCTTTACTCTCATCTTTCTTACTCGTTTTACTCCAACCAAATACTTTTAAGAAAGTCTTCCGAAACTTTGTCCCGCATAAACAAAATATTACAAAATTAGCAGCTGAATTAAAAACGTACAAAATATCAGTGAAATGATTCAAAATAATCTCATAGTGATTTTTAGTCGTAAATGAAGCATCAAAAAATATCCAAATTCTTCGAATAACCTCGACCAAACTGCAGATTCCGAAAAGGCTGACGACAACGAAGAGCATTCGGGTAATTGATTCTGTTTCCATCTCTTCGCGAGTTAGACTCTGCCTATTTTTCTGGTATCTTCTCAGCTAAAAAAATACAAATTGAATAAAAATTCTAAAAAATAATAAATGTTAGCTTACCCCAAGAAAAATGAACAGATTAAAAAGCACGACTAAAACAAAAGGTACGAAGTGAAGCGCTATGACTATTACCAAACTGTAACTTTTTGGATCAATATAATTCAAATGGAAATAAGCATAAATGGACAAAGCCAAACAAAATCCAAAAATCGCTAACGCAGTCAACTTTGCTTTTTTCAAGGTCATCCAAATATAATGTTTCATTGGGTATGTTACAGCGAGGAAACGCTCCATGGAGATAGCCACCGTAAAATATTTAGTGCCTGAATTACAGATCCAAACTGGAAAAAAGATTTTTGAAGCGTTGACGAATGAAACTGAAGTGATTAGGTGGTCAAGTGTTCTAACTGCAGCGATTAAGAGGAGGATTAAGTCAGAGCTGCATAATCCAATTAGGTTGTAGACGTGAGGAGATCTCATTTCTTTTCTGGTTAAGACAATAATACACAAGAGGTTTCCAACGCAGCCAAAAAGGCTGATTGTTATGACGATAACTGGAGTTATTTGCCATCCTGGAGGTAACATTTTGTTAACTGTTTCAAATAACACTTTACTCAACTCTTAGCTTCGTCACCAGTTCACTACAGTTGACTTTGTAAAATCATATTGCAGAATTCTGTCAGACTGGCCATTGACTATGTAATTATTTTATAATTCCCTTCAATAAAAAACCACATTCTGATTCAAGCTGGAAAAGGTAGACAATAATACCCGTCTGCATATTTTTTGCAGATTATTTATGAAATTATATGGTTTATGAGAAAGTCGTGAGGATAAAGCTAGTAGCACATGCTATCAATCAAGCATGGAGCAATTCGACCAAACCAGTTTATTACGTGAAACTTGATTTGACTGGGAAATTGATATTCTGGATAAAAATGAATACATTATAAGTGTTTTAGTGTGTTTCTAGATTTCTAGATAATATATTTGCAATAACTTGGGAAGTATGATTATTCATCATGCAAATGGGACAGGAGCTGATGACTTTTTAAACTCGTTCTGATTTTATATGCCAACTTTGCAAAATGTTTCATTTTGAATAAATAATCAGCTTGGCGAATTTATTTTTTTTACTTTACTTTTTTTCTTATTAAAAATTAATCGCAACTACCAGGACTCCATGGAATAGGAGGAAGTGTCTCTAGACTAACTCCGCGCTCAAAGTAATCCCAGAATCCCACCGTTCCCTGAAACATTAAAGTGTCTCCGTCAATAACCAAAAAGCTGAAGTCAGTCCTTTCATATCCTATTGCTAAATTGTCTTGGTAGACATCAGTTGTCCATTCAATATTGAACATGTTTTCTTCTTCGCCTGGAATTAACCAGCCTTGAAACCATTTTCCGTATTCAACGAAATACTCTGTTTGGTTCCGGAAGTCGTTAAATCTTTCCGAAATTTCAATATCTCCTAAAATTAATTTAATTTCGTTAAATAAATTTCAAGAATCTTCATAAAAGCTATTATCATAAACCTGACGTCCCACTCCCATATTTTCCAACAACTTCTGCTTTCTTCGCTTTCCTCGCTTTTGCTATTTGCATTTGGTAAAACGCTTGATATTCTTTATCTGCTTTTTCTCTCTTCTTTTGTTCCTTTACCCTCGACTTCTCCATGAATTTTCGTGCCCTCTCTTCAGGATTTGCTGCTCCCGTCAACATATCAAAGATTAAAATATGAATTGAAAACATATCAGTTTGAACAGGTCCCATATTTGTCGCCGTGTAAATCCTAATCTTGAATGCGGGAGCCATTGACATAACGTTTATATAAGGAGGAGTCGCTCCTCCATGGTAATTGTATTCGTATCCATCAAAACTTGCTAATACAATTCCAAGACCGTAGCCAATATCACTTACGACAATGTCGTCATTATTTTCTTTGAAGCTCGGGTTGGTCCAGAAACCAACTGATGTCGTAAAGACTTCGGCAATTTCCTAAATGTGAATGCATTTTGTTTGAAATTGATTTAAGCCTTATGCTTTTCATTTTTACCTTTGGAACAATTTGCTTTCCATCAAGTTCCCCTTTATTTATGTGGAAGCGCATGTATCGCGTCATGTCATCTGGAGTTATGTAAACTCCGCCTGAAGCCTGGAAAAGGGTTAGTCTCCTATTGATCCAAAAGATAATTGTAAATTTAAATTAAGGTATAAATTGCTTCTCTTAATTACTTCATCAATTCATAACTCGTCAAATGAATCTCGCCATTCTTCACGTAATGCGGCATTGCTCTATGAGGGAGCTGATCAGGGTCGTCAGAATCCATAATTACGGTTGTATCAAACATTCCCATTTCATCAAAGAATTCGCGGGCCTGTTTGCAATTTAATTTATTTCAACTTCTAAAATATTAATTTCATATTTCTACTTTGGTATTACCGCTTGCTCATAAGTCTGATTGCGGATAAGCGCCGCTAAATGCCCAGCAATTGCGTAAATCTGATTGTTGTAAGCTAAGGTCGACCTCAGCGGACAAGCATGGTTATATCTTGCACGGCTAAAAATATTTGTTATGATTTTTTTTATTTCTCTTTTTATTTTATAAAACACGGGTTTCTTACTAGAGTAACTCCTCTTGGGACTTTATCGCACCGGCAGTAGCCATTACTTCATTTGATACTACGCAAACTTGATGACCTAAAAGATCCTTGAAGGTTATATGCTCCGAACGATATCTAATTCATAGATAAAATTAATCATTGAATAGTTGACGAGAGAAAGCTATCTTTACCTGTCAATCAGTGTAAAATTAACTTGTGGCAGGAGCTTCCTTATTGGAATGCTTAATACTTTTAATCCTAATTCGGGATAAGTCTCGTGAAGAATCTTGACGGCGATGACTGCGGTGATACTCTGAAGTATTGTAAGAGATTGCTTAGGTAGAATCATTAAAATTAATTGTTAAGAGTTACCTTTGAAATAGATCCTGTAACAAACTGCGTTTTATTCCCGATTGGAATCCCTTTCTCCTGATTTGCCATGCCGTACCCTTCCGTGTAAAATACTTGGTTGTCGTTAACAACCACAGCTAACCCTAATCCATTAGTTTCACTGTCTGGGAGATACACATAATTTATGAAGTCATCAATTCTCTTTTGCATTTCGGGGTCAATGCTTCTCTGAGAATGAGAACGGCGTGTGTAAACGGAAAGCACAAATATTGCTAATGTTAAAAATAATTTACTAAATTGTTTGACTTTTGTCATTTTGATTTTTTCCTTGTAAGAATTTAAAAAAATGATTTAATGATCAATTCAACTGGATTGCCAAGAGTGAAATATGTAGATTGAAAACTCTCGTGATTTATATGAAACTATGTAGGTGCAAACTTTGAGCTCAAGTGTTTTCATGTTTTGGTTTTGCAAATTTCGTAATATTTTGTAATCAGACTGTTCCCATTAAATAATTGTCGTCATCTCACTTGTGTATTGGGAATACAGTTAGATTTATACGGTGTACAGCTACAATAATTAATCTTGAACTTTGTCATGAGCGTTGGTGTATGACGTGGATGGTTTCCAATAGATGTATGACTAAACCAACTTCAAACTTTGTTACATTGCTTATCTCTGTCAATCTTCGCTTTAATTAATTTCATATCTATAATACACGACAAATTTATTAAAAATAGGCAAACTAAATTAAAAATGATTGACACATAAATTATCTTAAATAAGTACATATTACATAAGAGGCTTTCCCCATTCTTATAAACAATTTCAAGCATAATTTATTTTTTAATAGAATTCTCTGGAACGGACCAAAAACTGATATTTTTTTAAACTGTTATTTTCTGCCTTTAAGCAAAAGTAGAGTAGCCGTACAGTCTATACAAAGTTGTTCATATTTTAGGGACGTCAACCTATCAAAGAAATTGTTTGTGAAAAACTGCGTCCTAATAAACGACCATGACTTGATGTGTTTAACTAAATATTTTATTGACTTATTTTGAGCATTTCCATCTTTTCTGGATAAAGCCAATTTTTCAAGAGAAAAGCAAATTTTGGCTGATATCGGGTATATCTCTGATGCAACCCCGAATATTCCAATAATGCACAGGAGAGCATCACAAACTCCGAGAATAAAAATGAGCTTCATTGCAAAATTTAGCTGGGCATAATATTTGATTAGGACAAACAAACAAATTATGTTAAGGGAGCAGAGGATCCACAAAAAAAATTCATGATGCCTTTCTTCAAAACGATATTTAGCAGATTTGAAAGAATCTGCAGTTTTCTATAATTCAAAGGAATTTCTAGAGTATTCATATTGCGCACTTGTCCAATTGATGCTTTTTGAAATAGCAAGAGGCCTTTTTAACCGATGTAATTCCAAAGACTAGAACTGCTTTAGCAACAAACTCACAAAAGGGTGCGAATGATTCCCAAATAATCCAGATGAGCATCATTTGAAGTATTGAAAAGCACCATCTTAAAACATAGCAAGAGTCAAGATCGAAACTGATGGCGTAAAAATGGTTAAATCCAGACCTTGGGGCAACTACTGACAAGATTGGAATTACCTTAGGAAATACCATAGCTGTAATCCGTGCCCCGATGCTAAAAGCAAGTGCTATCTTTTCCTCCCAATTATATCCTTTCCAATCGGGGCGGTGGCCAACCCTTCTGTTAGATTTGAAGTTAGATGAAAGCTCATTTTGAAAATTGACAATGCTATTAAAAAACTGAATGAAAATATAATAGCTCTTGTGCTTGTGGACTAAAACCACGAGAGAAATTAAATGTTAGCAATTAGCAAGCTCTGAACCTTCATCTGCATTTCCAAATCATTTCTTTCAATAAACACGGAAAGTGTTACGAGACCAGATATTATATAAACCAACGAGTAGGTCAGGCCTAAAGTATTTCTATCAGCAACTTCAATGCGTTGTTTAACTTTATTCTAGTGATAAGGCTGGTATGTAATTTGTGCTAGAAATCTTTGTATTTTGCTAGCTTTTCTCACAGGTTTTATTCCACGAGCGAGTGTAATTTGATACAATATTTCTTGCAAATAAGACATTTTAAAATGTTGTAGTCTTTTTGGTAGACAAAAAATTGATTTGAGTTCTAATCAGTCCAAAGCTTGTAATCCACTACGACTTGTATGACTTGGCAAAGTCATGTATCTAAACGAAATATTAGCGTTGACTGAAAGGTGTAAAATAAACTATTTATTATTTTGATCAATTTGATAGGCAGAATTTCATATAATGAATGATCTGTTAAAACAAGTCAATCAGAATGCCAAGTTATATGATGAAGGCTACTATTCATCACCTTGACTTGACATTTCATTCAACAAAATGTTGGCACTTACGCGTCTGGGATGTTATTCTGACATTCGAGACAAATAATCAACATGCAATATTAATCTAAGCAATAACGAGTTCAATTTATCGATGTGAAGCTGACATTGATTTATACTTGATGAATGGTCATTTTTATATTTTTTCATATAAACAGTAAGATTGCTAAAATAAAATAATTCACACCAATTTCCCTTAATGATTGTTTATCCTGTTCTTGTTTGGAATATTATTATTGCATAAGTAACAAGCAGGCCAATAATCTAGAAAAATGTAATTTTTTAATATAAAATCCTCAAGATATTTAATTATATATTCAAATTTATTTAATTTTACCGAATTCCTGAAGGAATATGTAATAGCAGAGCTCCCACAGTAGAGGGCAATTGGTCTTTGGAACAACTCATCTCTTGTCGCCGTTAGCCTTTGCTCATCTCTCAATTTCTTAACCTCTATCCTTTCCCATTCTAAAGTATTAGAAGGTAATACGTCAGCTAAGTCATAAATTTTATTATTTCTCCAATCAACAAACGCCTTTTCCACTTTTGATTGAAATAATGGCGCAAGAATCCAAATGGCGTTGTTAATGATAATGTAAGCAATGAGGGAAAGCAGAGGCTCCGTCGTATATTTTCCACCAATGATATCTGCCACTTCAATGTAGTAACATAAGTGGAGGGTAAAAATCAATATTTTGTTGCTCCAAAAAGCATTGACTATTTCCAACTTTCTCCTCAAATTTCTTAGAATATAAACCCCATCCATTATTGTATCCCCATTTAGTTCTAATTCTCTCCTAAACTCATCTCCCATTAGGTACAAATTTACTCCAAGAAGAACAATCATAAAATAATTTATTGTACAAAAACTTTCTAAATGAACTTGAATCCCGAATATTAACATGTCCAAATCTACCCCAATCAAGTCAAATAGCTTTTCTATTAAGATTGCCGAATTTTTCAAAATGTTTTCGCCATCCGTCTTGTGTTTTCGGAAATAGTTGACGTTTATAATGTTGAATAAGGTTAGTAGTAGGGAAAAAATAATTCCAACAAGATATTTTAAAATTGGATATTCCGGGTAGAGTTTGTGCTCACCTTTCAAAATCAAGGCGGTAATCATATTGATAACTTCTGATCTTTGAAACCACAACGTAGTTAAATTAAATATGTAAAAGAATTTCATGCTTGATCTTGCCAAAGCATGAACGATTTTACCAATCCATGATTTATCATTAACGTTCGTTAGGTCAGATATGGAAATTCCGCCTTCTTCTGAAAATACGGTAAAAAGGTTGAGAACAAGTCCGATTAACAATTGGGTGTGGAGTATAGCGCAGATTGCCTATAAAAGATTGAATTAGAGATTGAATATTATCTTTATATTATTTGGAGCAATGTACAATATGGATTTTTTACAGTTTGCGCTTTGTTTGATGTGCAAAAGTAACATTTCCGCTTACCCAGTTGGTTCATAAGTCTTCGGAAGGGTTTAACTAGTTATAACTCTGACAGTTTTAAAGATATTTTCCTATTATTCTAGGGTTAACTTATGTATAATGTTGGCTACTTAAATAACTAATTATTTTTCGAAATATCTCTCTCTGGTCTTTACGCATAAACGAAGTCTTGGAATATAGTCAGCCATCACGGCACGCACGGATTTCCTCGGAAATCCTTTCCATTCTCGAACAGGAGCAGACTTCAAACTTTATAAACTAGTGTGATGTGTAGAGCGAACCTTCTTCTACAAGTCTGACCATAAGAAATAATTCATCCGGTCAAAATCATGCGATGCCGATCACCTTTCCCTAGAGAAGATAACGTCCGTTATGTGCTCCCTTAACCATGTATGTACGAGTTTGCCCCATGCGGAGGAGCAGAATTTTTCTGAAGGGTCTACGGCTTAGTTTTAAGTAGAGCAGAGTTAAGAGGCTCTGCTATGGGCACCAGTACATCTTACATATACTTTTTAACATTAACATTAACCCTTTCTCGGCGAAGTATAAAAAACTTTCCAATTTCAACTTGCCCCACATCAAACCATCACAGAATTAGAGAGGTGGCACTACTAAGCTTTCGGATGACTTAAGGGTTGGCCCGACTTCAGTCTTATATAAATTCAATCTTTTTTTCGATTGAATTTATCTTTTACGGTGA
>JAHZMU010001839.1:0-10627 GCA_027743725.1 Rambutsinella grinnellia
GAGGAGGGAAGAGGAGAAAAGTACACATTTTCATACATCAATTTCAAAACAGCCCACTTCACCAAAATAATAATAAGGCCATATGTCTCCCATTTTATTGCCCAGGAGGAAGGACAAGAAAAGTGCTTTCAGCTTTTCTTTTATACTTTCAAGACATTTTCATGATGACTATCTAGAAAAAACGTCTAACAAGTGAAAAGAACATTTCATTTCTCTTTACTTGAAATCAAGGTGGAATTCTCCTTCTTCTTTCTCTTGTGCAAATACAAAATGGACTACTCAGCAAAATCATTTACAATTTCTCTCTTTTTACCTTTTTTTTAAAGATACAGTAAAAGCACACTCGATGATTTACTTACTTGTGCATCGTCTCCCTCCACTTTCTCTCTTATTGGGGAAGAATAATTGTGGGAAACTTTGTGTAACGATATATTCCTCTGAAATAAATGGGGTACAGGGAGTGCTTCCCGTAATTGCTCTTTTTTCTCAGAGAAAAGGGTTAGAGGACCCAAAGGTCCCAATACTACTCAAATTGATGAAGTACAAATATAACAAGCCACGGGTGACTCTTTCCCAATCTCCTCTTTAACCTTTTCTTGATTTGGTGCAAGCGTCATCGTCATCACACATTTCATTAGCTTCATCTTCCCTCGTGTCCTCACCTCTACTGATTGGACCAGAGTAGGAAGCAGGAACTATTCCAAATTATATATTTTTACTTACTCCCACAAAAAATATCTATGAAAGCAATGAAGCAATTACAGAAAATATTTTCCAGTCTGGATTGGAGATCCCCGTCCATCTGCTGCCATCACGTTTCTATTCACTCCCAACAAGGGGCATAGACATGTGAGCATGACGGAAATTCCACAACTGGTCGCCCATTTCCCATAAATCCACTCTCCCAAAAAAGTTTATTACGCCAACTCATTTCAACTTTTCCTCCTCACATATTGCTCCGGGAAAGAGAAGAAGAAGCTGTTATGTACACTCTGCTAAATGTTCCCTGTAATGATTAATGCAGTTGACGTTTGAGGTTGTTCAGTTCGTCACTCAAATATTGAGACCAACAACAAACTCTGCTTAAGCATCGGCACAAAGTATTACCGAAAATATCTCTACACATCACACACTCATGGAATGAATGGTGATGATGAGGATACGATGAAGGATTTTAGTCCTCCTGTCAACCCTAATATTTTGATTGGATTCATAAGCAGGCACAATGCCTCTTATGATAAAGCGACAAGAAGGAAAATCCACTAGATGATGGTGATGAAGAGAGGCTTCCTCTGCAGAGAACCTCTTTGTACCTATTCCAAGTCTTCTTGAAAACAATGTGGAATAAGCCACTTCATTTCCCTGTCATTCATACACGCTCCCGTTCTCCTTTTGCAATTATCTAGGAAAAGTGCATTTTAAGGTTTGAAAGTATTCATAATAATATTATGAGAGGAGATAAAAGGCTTTCAGACAGCCAAGCTGTTGATACCGAATACTTAGAATGATGAGGTGGAGGAGAATGACAGAGCACAAATAGAATGGATTAGGGAGAGGAACCTTCAAAACCGAATAGATTAGAGTGGAAAGTGTATGCTGATGGTACTAAATGATAACGAAGGGATAATGATTTTTCGTACGAACTGCTTTAAATATTTAAAACCACTAATTACTTTCAATTGCTCCCGGAATCAGACATCATTACGTGGGGCTTAATTGCTCTAAAGCTTTGATAATTATTTCAAAGGGAAAGAATTGAATTAAATCTGCTTTACATATCTATAGAAAACCGGAAGTGGGGAGATGGAAGCTAGTTTAAAAAAAGTTATACGATCTGTTTCCATTTCCTAGTTAAATATTTATACACATTGGGCCCCACTGATGGGGCTGGAGTGTGTCTGAAGTATTTATAAAGACTAAAATTGAATCCTGAATGTTTAAACCGGAATAATAGGTACATTACTAGATTTTGTGGGGTTCGTTCCTTCCATCACGACATGTTTTCTTCCAATAAAAAAACTTCCAATTTTTTCTATTTAAAAAAGGAATCAGCATATGTCTCAGGACTTTGCACAACTCAACTGGAAACTGTCAAGTGCAGAGCATTATATTCTCTACCCTTTTCTTGATCTACTTCCCATTTTTTTACCCGAGGATATCTCCTAGATTGATTTTCGGCTCTTGCAAATCAAAAAATGGGGAGGGTATAAAAGAGGGAGAGAAACCACTTACAATATAAATACCTTCAACGAGATGGAAATCATTTGAACAGATTTTTCCATTTTGCAATGTTCTCTACCCAAAGTGTAGTGGTGGATGGATGGCGTTAGCGCAAAAGTATTTTTTATTCGTAGCATAAAAGTATTTTACTTGACAGTGACAGGATAACGTATATTTGTGTGAGTGGATAACTGAAAAATATTATTTTTCCTGTGAAAAGGGCTCGAAACTAGTTGGCACATTACAAAACTCAGAGTCGTCCATCTCCTCAAATTTCGATGGGAAAGGTTGAAGTGCGAATTTAAAATGACAAGAAGGGAAAAAGGTCCAAGGCAGAGGCTTCAAATCAAATCACTTCCATTACGGAAAAAAATTTACAAGTTAAAAGCGAAAGGAAAACAGAGCAGGGAGCAACTACCTACTCCACAGCATCCCATCATCGTATGATAACAAGTGATATTAATGCACTTGGCATATCTTCCGAAACTAACGGGATACTGCACCTCTCCCACAGTTTTTTAGGAGAAAGCAGTGTGTGGATGTGTAGCTGTGTAAAATATTTTTTGATGAACCAGCAGGTGCTCCAGATCCAAAGGCGGAGTTCCATCCATCCCACCATTCTCTTCTGTGGAAGGCAAGCAGTGCCCCAAAAGGTAGGAGAAGGTGGAGCTCTGCCATAAACCCACACATATCAAACCTTTCCATCTTAGCTAAAAGTGTGAACCTTACAATACTCTCGTTCCCTTCCCATGCTTTGGTAAGAAAGGAGAGCATAAAATGTGTTTTAAAATATTCTTGTTTTGTTTAATACTATAGGGCTGATGCTCTCATCCACACAGAAGATTTTCTAAGAGAGCTTCTACTTCCTTTTCTCTCCTTCTATAAGTTGATGTGTACACAACAAGACTTCAACTTGGAGTAATACATCATCTCGTTATATTCTAGAATCGATTGAAGGACGCAAGTTGAGTCAATGCACTCTTTTATTTTTAGTAGGAAATGCTCTCAAATGGAATGTTTTGAAAGGGAAAAAGTTCTTCAAGGACGAGTGAGCCATTTTAAAACTAGTAAAAAATTAAATGTGCACTTACCTACATTTAAAGAAAGAGTTTTTAATAGATAGGGGCAGTCGTCGTAAGAGAGTTTTATCGATTTTCTTCCAGAGAGAGAGAAGAGAAGAGGAAGCGTCTCTGGCAGCAATATGATGGCGGCGGAGTAATGATGATGCCTGTTTCTCATCCAATCACTCTCTTGAAAAGAATCCAAAGATGTGCAGAGCCATCTCGATCCATAAACCGTTTTTCTTAAGCTCTCTCCACAGCAAAAGAGAGAAAAAATGATATCATACATATTTTAAGAATTGTCTGTCATTCCATTCCAGTTGATCGTAATGGCTTCCCATCATCATCTACCTAAACGGAGTCAAATAGAATGTTTTCCTTTTCTCCAGAAAAAGAGATGCTATTAAACTGCAGCATTTATGGGGGCACTTAAGGCTTCATTTCACTCGCAAAAATGTAATAACATCCTTTCATCTTGGGAACGACGTAGTTTGACTTAAAATGTTTCGAAATAATTAGTGATATTTTTTAGGGGAAAAGATGATATTCCCAAGAGGGGAAAATATAATTGTGTTTCTGTGAAAGCAAAATATGAGCATTGTAAATGAAGATGAAAGAAACTTATTCCCAATTCCAAGACCAACTCATTCAAGTGTAGCGAAGAGCAAACGAAAAAGATCTATTGAGAAGCAGTTCATTTCTCTGTCAGGTAAAAAAATATTTCGGAGAAAGAAATATTCCATCTCTCTCGAGTCTCATGTTTTGATGAAGAGTAGGAAAAATTGTTAATTCTTTTCCAAGTGGATGAACAAATGTTTAATCTTTTTTAATTAATTGAATGCTTCCATTTCTCTATTTTCCGGGAGACTCTGGGAAAAATAGTGTACAGAGTTTAGTGATATGGAATATTATAATTTGGTAGTATTGTGTGATANTTCTTCCAATATTATAGAAAAATAACTGATTAAAAGGGAGACTCTGGGAAAAATAGTTTACAGAGTTTAGTGATATGGAATATTATAATTTGGTAGTATTGTGTGATATTGTAGCCTTTCTCCCATGTAAAATACCTCATTTATTGGATCAGTTGTCGACGAATCCATTCTTGCGTTCTATTTGCCAACCTCCGGTTGAGTAATTTTTCCCTGCTTAATTTAATTTAAGTTTTGTGGTTTGAGTTAAAGCTCCCAGCAGCTGACATGAGGCATCGCATTTAGTCCCGTTTTATTGTTGTTACATTCCTCCATTCTCCAACTGGGAAAACCGCAGACAGAGAGAGAGAATCATGCAGTGACACGAGTTCTCCCATTACCCTTTCTGGCTGATGGTTGATATGCTCAATATTGTTAGGACTGAACACCAGCTCATTTCACATAATGAAGGGTAAAGAACAATGTAAATAAGCAGAGAAAATACTTTTAGTGATGCATCACTGATTCCGTCAGACAGGAATATCTTTCTCTCTCTCTACCAACTATACTCTGATAGTCGTGGTGCTTAAATGGAATGGGTAAAAATTGTATATTTTCTCTTCCTACCTGCCACGAATAATTCATTGGCAGAGGGAGAAAAACAAACAATGTGAGTAAGCATATGTCACAACAACACTTTTCTCCAAAGCCAAAAAATTTGTAACTATTTCTAGCTGTCAGGATGAACGATGATGATGTAATATGGAATGGTACACAAACCCCCTTCAAATTAAGATGGAAAGGGAAGGCAAATATTTTCACTTTTGTAAGCAGTAAGCACATTTGAGCTTCTTGAGAAAACAAAAAGTATACACAAGTGACGGAAGTAGAGAGATACATTCTGGTCGAAAGTATTTACTGCATTTTTAAGCAAGTGAGAAGGTAACTAACATGATTCTTCACGCGGATAGTGAGTTAGTCCAAGTTTTGTAGAAAGTTTCTATTGCAAGAGGGGACGGAGAAAGGAGAGTCAGCTGAAAATTTTATAATTTATATACCGCAAGGCAAAAAGTTCAACAAATATATTGCATACCTTATTTTTTAGGAAGACTTTCCTCATATGAATCCCTTTCATAGCCAGTTTTGCGCAACATCCCTCAAAAGCGAAAACCTCAACTTTCCCGTGTGGATAGCAATGGCAAAGATAAATGGGATGGGGGCTGATAGGTGGCTATAGGCTCATGTATGGAATATGTTAAAAAGTATGAGTTGGGAAAGGCAGGCCACAGAAGACACACACGCTACTTCCTTCACTTCACTTCATTTTTTCATATTAGTCTTGCTTAACTTCGTAAGGATCTCGTTTGTTCGGAGACTCAACGTGAAAGTGAAGTAAACAGGGAGTGAAGATGGAACGACGTGAATATTACTTTTTTGTTTTCCTTGTTAAATATGCTTATTCATATTTCTTATATGGGCTTAAGTGAGAGTCATGTCGGAGAAATAAAAATAGAGTGGAAGAGAGTTGCGAAGAGAATGTGAGGCAACAGCAACATCAGCTTGAACATGAACATAGTTTCGTGTATTTTTCTCTCTTCTCTCTCTCTCACTTTCTGTAAATGATTTCTCCGAGGTAGCAGACTGCTTGGAGCTTGAAAAGATAAACAAGCTATGAACTAAAGTGAAGCGGAAATTGCTAAGAAATTTTCTCCTCCCTTTTACATCTCTCTAGAAGGTAAATAGAGAGGAGGAAACTGAGCAAATAGAATGCACGCTCTACTTACCCGAAAACTAGCCTTTAGAAGAGGAATAAAACGTAGAGTAAAAAATCTTCAATTTAGCCATTCCATCTTGGGAAGAGAAAAAGAAGATCAAGAAGGAGACGAGAGTATATATATATGAAGACGAATGAGGTGAAGTAGAAGGAAGGAAAACAGACTGACATTTGTACTCTTCTCTATATTTCTCGGGGTAGTCAGATGTTGCGGTTGCTCCTTGTCTTGTCATCCATCCAGTCAGCTTCAACTACCTAAGTCCCACCATCTTTCATTTTCTTCACGGGAGGAATAAAGGATTGGAAAATAAATACCAAGTTGGAAAAGAAGAGGGAAGAGTAAGCGACAGTGTTCAATCAAAAAATTTACCGAGACCAAGCTACTTATTTGTTATAGTCAAAGGTAAACGGAAATGGATGGGAGTTTTTTTAGACAGAGAAAAAGAGAGAGAGAAAACTAAGAACCAATTTTATTTTTTTAAGGAGCAAGAACAAAGGAAAGAGGATCTGGGAAGATTAAGCAAAAGGATAAAGGCGGAAGAAAATAAGGAGGAATCGATTTTTTGGAGAGAGAAAATAAAGAAGAGTTACCGCCCTTAAATAGGAAATGACAAAGTTAAACGGTATCAAAATAATTTTTCAATGCTCGTTGGTTTAATTATTAGCAGGTTCTTCTCCTTTTACATGAACAAAAATTCGATTCTTGCATATCCACGAAAACATTACGAGCCCTTTTGTTTCACATCATCATTTTCCCGTGTATGATTCCCAACAAAAGTTTCTGCCTTGAAAATTTTCGCCAAACCGGTACTCATGCTATGTACAAGGTAGGCGAAAAATTTACGACAACTTCTCTTATCTCTTTCTCCACACTAAATAACAGCAGAAAGGTTAGTTATGAGCTCATTTCTTTTTTCCTACAGGGAAAGTTTCCTTCCTGCATAGAATACCTATCCCTTCACAAAAACTTTTTATCTTTCTCTCTCTCTCTCCCTTTCTCCTTCCTCTCTCCCTTTTCCACCTTTTTATTTTTCTCTCCAACTACTCTCCAACAGTAAAATAGATATCCTGAAAACAAAGTAAAAAGTTTCAGACAGAGAAAATTCTATACAAGAGAGAGAGAGAGCGCAAAGGCTTAAATTAAATGACATGCAAGTCATCTCACAATTAGTTGGGCTATGTATGGAGAGATGAGAGAGAAAAAGAAAATGCTAGACACGGAGAAAAAAGTGGCGTGCTTTGCCATCCATGAGGAGAAAAACTTCAAAGGATTACACGAGCGAGCGGATAGAGAATACGTCATATAGAGCTTCATAATAGCCTGGGAGAGAAGAGTACTACAAAGACACAAAACTACATGATCTTTGTGTTCTCTCCCCATTCCAGAGATGCAGAAACGGGGAGCGGAATTGCGTTATCGTTAATTCCTTTATATTTTTCTATTCTCATTTTCAATCTCGTTACAAAGCAGCACATCTCCGCCAACTTTGCAATGCAACTCTTTCTCATTTTGGCAGTTGTGTGTGAAGTTTTTGGAGCCATGTCGTAGAGCTTACCTACAAAAGAGGGATTCCACTTGCTTTTAAACCTATCACCGAGCTTGCATGCGAGAGAGAGAACTTTTTTAAGAGAATATTTTTGTCATATAAAAATATGTGAACTCTTTCCTTTGAAAATTACACATCTCTCTGCAACCTCCTTTTCCATCATTCTTTTCCGTGCCCTCCACTCAACTAACCGGAAAAATATTTTTTCGGTCAGGCATCGCGCGCGATAGATATATATGACAGTGTTTGCTACACAGCTCTTCCTTTCTCTCTCTCCAGTCTGCGAAAAAATTCCTAGTCCAAGTCCAATTTGCCGATGCCCTGGGGTGAGAGCACGTACAATACACTGGCTGCATGTAGTTATACATGTAAAAAAATAAACTCAGCCTCGTTAGACTCCTATACATGATTTTTTTCCAGTGTGCTTTTGTACAACTTATTCCATTATACTAGTTTTCCTTGTTAGGGCAAAAAGAAAGGAGGGAAGAAACCACAGGAAAGACTGAAAAGGACAAAAAGGAGTATTGGAACTCCAGCCAAAGTAATATAACTGGGTACACTACATATACATACCCACTTCCATTTTTCAGATCAACATCGAAAAGCTGTGTATTGAGAGAGAGAGGGAAAGTGGTTTTCATTCCATTCACTCAACTTCCCTCTCTGTCCATCCGTTCTCTTTGGAAAGAGGCAAAGTCTGTTGGGAAAGCTGAACAAGTCTGAGGGAACTTTGTTTATTCCCTTTTTGGTCAGGGAGCCAGGGATAGATTGGAATGGAAAGGAATATAAAGATGATCAGGGAAATAAATATAAAGGGAGTGAAAAGACGGATCAAAAGTATTTTTACTTTGCACAAGCTCTCCCACTATACTAGGGGATTGGGAAACCCGAGGAGATCTCTTTTCAAAAGAACGGGTTCCACTTTTGTTACTCCCTTCGCAAAAGTAATAGGAGAGTGTATATACACTTGTTATATATTTTCTATATCACTTTATTAGGGAAAGTTTCATAAAGGAAGTCTCCTGCAAAGCGAGAACTCGCGTGGTTTCTATTTTCTATCGAGATATACACTTTTGCAACAATAGGGAAGAGAGAGTGTGTCGTGTCACAAATTATACTAGAGTAATAATAGGGAACTAAGTTATATAGTAAGATTGTATGATATGATGATGGATAGACAAGTTAATAAACAAATCTCGATATATATAAACTACACTCTCATTATTGGAAAGCAAGTTGTATGAAATGCTCCCCTTCAGGTTTCCATCATGGTGTGTAATAATAATTAAAAATGGAGGAAATTTGATACGAGTTGGATGGGAAAGGGAGAGTGTTTGGTTTCATTTCTCGAGTGATCTTCCTGTGATATGATATTCTACGCCGGAACTAGTACTTTAATCTTGAAATGTAATCAGGTTGAAAGAAGATCAATTCATGGTGTTGGGGAATGGAAAAGAGAATAAAGTTTGCACTGCAGTTTTTGGATTGGGATGCTCATTAGCAAAATAATAATTAGTAAAATGGTAGATTGAAAAGCGAGGGTGGTTTTGAAGAGGGTTGAGAGAAGCTGAAGAGAATAGATGGAGTTGTATTGTTAACGTTTTGGAGTGCAGTTGAATGCACATTTGGAAAATTGTAATCGTTCATGATGCACTAATCAGCTTTCAGAAATTTTGCATCGATTTCCATCCACAATAGTAATAGTAATCTTTTTTTTACCAAATTTCAGGTTTTAAGCCGTAAAATAAGTAGGATTTTAACAGCAAAATTTAAAACAAAAAGACCTGACGGGAAAAGGAATAAAAATGAGTCATTATCATCATAGCAATCACATTCCCAACTTTCCCCCCTCAAACCTGAAAGATAGGATGGGGAAAGTTTTTAATAAGTTTTGAATAAATGGACATTCACGTGTGTGGCTTTTCCTACGGCATATTCATATTAGTCAGTATTAAATTAAAACTTTCCTTCCAACTTTCCCCGGATCATCTTACTCCGAATAGTCACCTGAGCTTGATTATGATACTTTTGTAATGTAATCCTTTTCACGTTTTCAGATTTGAATTTTACTCTTAAACTTTTTAACTATTTTTGACAAGCAGAGTACAGAATCTTGTCAAAATCACAATAGTAAAAAAGTTTAACCGTCTACTTCAAACGCTCGCCTACTTTTTTCCTTGACTGATTTATTTCTAATCTAAACATGTAATCTACAAATTTCACTGAAATTTCATTAGTTTTAACTGCTCAGTTAAATTTTGTTCTTATTTCAAGCTATTTCCGAGAAGCGTTGATATGCATTTCAAGAGAAATACTTGAAGTAAGAAAATCTTGAAAGCTTTTGTAATATCGTTTGCTACCCGATATGAACACTACTTTTTTTGAGAGAGTTTCTCGTATCCCAAATATCGATCTTTCTTCTACCCGGCTAGACTTTGGCAAAGCGAAGCTCCCGTTTTTGAATAAAGCCGTGTGTGTAGCAACAGCATCATCATCATCAACATGATGATCCTCATCCTGCACGTCCTACCCTTCCCTTTGAAAATCGTTAGAAATGATGTTGATGTAGCTGGAAAAGTTGCACAATGCCTTATCCAAAACACAGTCCTACTTTTATATTAAATTTTTATACCCAAAAAAGTGTATAATACATATCCATAAGCTCCTTATATATTTTGTTTGTATTAGGATAGAATGGAGAATTCCTGGAGGGTGTACAATCCACAATGGATGAAAAGTTTTTTCCCTTTCTCTTCTCTTCTGAAGATGAAACTCACTGAGCTTTGTCAGAGTGTTATGCAAGGTGGTGGATGCAATATTCCCAATGATGATGGTTAAATTTTTTTGTTACGAGATATCACACACGAATGCACTCTACCCATATAGGAATCTATGGTTAGATGAGTCCCCCAGTTTATTCCAGTCACCCGCCCCTTCCTCTCTCTCTCTTCCAAAAGTTTAGGTTTTCTTCCTCTGGATATTTCTGGAAAGGAAAATGCGTTTCCTTCCCTCTCTCTTCGTTTACTTTTCTCCCCTCTCAATAATATTCTCTTCTATTTTCTGTTACATTTTCCATTGCACTTTCAATCTCTCTTTCTTCACGCCAAAAAAAAA
>JAHZMU010001840.1:0-12074 GCA_027743725.1 Rambutsinella grinnellia
ACGCCTTTGATAAATTGTTTTAAGGAGTAAGAATTTACTAGCATTTATTTATTAAATTGTTAATTAAATCTGTCACACATTCTACTTCTAAGCAGAATTCAAACAATTCCTTAATACAGCAATAGTATAAGTTTTTAAATTATATCATTTATTAGATATAGAATGGAATAGTTTAAACTTCCAACAGCATGCATGAAATTAAATGTCTGTTGTAATTCTGTAAAATTAAATTATCACATTAAAAAAGTCCTTAAAGAAGAAAGGGCTATTTGAATTAATTATCAATTAATAATTGCTGACCATCTCATTTTGGAATCCCAACATCATATTGTCCCGACATTGTCGTCACTGACTACAGGCACTATTCAGGAGACTAGGTTGGTTGGCGAGGACAACTTCATGTCAAATATTTCAGAAACATTTCGTACCTATTATTTTAACTAGCACAAAATTCCCAAAACAAGAAGACAAACTACAATGAGACCAATCATGATGGCTGGAAAGCTGGAAACTTTGCAAAGAAACGTCTTCACTGCGAAATATTTTATGCTGAAATGATAGTCTCGTCTTATCCCTGCATGTGCCTTCTTAAGCTTTACTTCTTATAGAACAAAGAAAACCTTGGCCCTTTCCTGCGGACCTTGTTGCGTTGAAGATTCTGATGCAAATGCAGTCAAGTGTGACACTTAGCATTTTGCTTAAAATAATGTTTCATTCAGCATGCAAAGTATTTACTACATCGTAGGACCAATCCATAGCTATCAATAATTATATAATTTACTAAATTAATGAGTTAACGCCCAAATTCCAAGGTCGGAATAGCAGCTAGAAAATTTACTTTCAAATTAGTTAGTTTAAATCCTACTTTAATGCGATGAAGTCATATTTTTTTGGTGAAATAATTTTGAAAAATGCTAAACAGAAATAATTTAGGAATTTGTTTCAAAGTTTACTTTGACTTTGCCTATTTCCTCTGTTATTCCCCCTTTAGGCTGAAAGTCACCGCAAAAAGTGACACAATTACTTATAAAGTTGTAGGTTGGATTCCTCAAAAAATTGTCTGCTTTCTTTTAACCGTCCTCAGTCTATTTTGGGCAGCTGCACCTATTCGAAAAAATAACCCTAGAAACGCCGCTGATGTAAAGAATCCCTCCATGTATTTACAAGTCGTTCAAAACACTGTAACGGTAATATTAAGAGGAAGCTTAGCAAAACTCTTTTGGTTTAATCAGCCCAACTTTGTGGAAATTGCAAATTTCTTGGGTGATCCCGAGAACGATTTGGACCAGAAGAATACTAAAAATTGGGGTACTTCAATAAAGCTTTATTTATTCGGAATGCTTTTTACTGCCATTGGACTCTTATCATGGATAACCTTGATTGGTTTGCCTGAAGCCCATATTTCGAGGCTGACTTGGGAATGGTGGTGGAGCACAATTTTAGATGAGGGATATTATACCTTCTTCTTACCACATGGATTATTCTCGGATAAGCCGATGGAAATAATATTCGGGGTTTTAGCAGCCGCTGGACAGTATCAAAGGCACATGTCAACTGCAATGACTTGCTTCTCTTCATTAATAGGAGCTTACGCACTACGGTTGCCAGTAAAGAATTTTGCGGATTCGATGAATGTTGACATTCCGAAAATGAAGGAAAACAAAAGAGACTGCAGCCTCAGCTTAAAATGCAAGCCTCAAAAATCTGAAGAGATGGACTGGGTTCGTATAAAAAGTCAATTTTGTACACTGAAAATGTTGGCAAAGTTAATCAATAATGTGCTGGGGAACAGCTATGGTTACTTCATTTTAGAAGTAGTTTTGTACTATGCCATTTCAGTAGATGAGATATTAGCGGAGGAGATGGACTGGGTGAAAATTGTAAGGCTGGTCTTTTATTTATGGACTGTCGCACTTACATTGGGGTCTTGTGCGGATATTTGTAGCAGAGTAAGCAATATTTTTAGTGGCAAACCGTTTTATTTCATGGAATGAAGTGTATATCTTTTGAATTAATATTAGATGGAAACTCTAAAAACATGGTTAACAATTGATGCCAACAGGAGATGCATTAGTGGAGATGACCTATTCCTGACTGTGAACGAAGTGGATGCAAATGTCGTTTCGATCAAAGCAAACAACCAGTTTCCGATTACATTTTCACTTCTGGCTAATGTAAAAACTATGAATTTACATTTTGAATTGGAAGGTTTTAAATATAAAGGTTTATATGTTCACAATTTTAATAATTGTACAAAATTTATAGTTGCTCGGAATAACCCTGACCTACTTCATTATTTGCGTCCAAGTATGAGACTCGACCTTGGTAAGCATCTAGTTACCCAAGGCAATATAAATTTACCAGATAAATTTGTTAATTGAAGCTTACTCCTAAATTATTTTTCATTTGATTAATTTGCAATATCAATTTGAGTCTAAACTTTTAGGGCGGGGCTGCAAGAATCAAATTCGTAGAGAAATTAATTTAAATGTTTTAGTATCATGAAGAACGTTTTCTTACTTTCACTTAACTTTCACAGTAAAAAATCATAATTAAGTAAATCGTGCATATCTGCAATTTCAAGATTAAAAACGACCTTTATTTGGGAACAATATAGCCCTCATATAAATAAAAAATATTAGAAAGGATACCATCCATGTATCAAAGATTAGATCAATACTCAAGGCTTATCAATTTTCTTTGTAGGTCAGCCCTTTTTAGGTGTAAAACGAGCCGCAATATTTCTCCGAATAGTAGGATTAGTTTTTCTAAAGCAAAATACACATTTTTCTACAATTAAATTTTGACTAACATTATAATCACACATATGCAAGTTATTTTAACCGACTTACTTTATTTCTTTCCTGGGCCTATACGGGAGAAAATAGTTAAAAATTCCAGCTCCATTGTTGGAATAGGTTGCCCATCCACTTCCACATAAATCCCGGCATGCATCACTTCGTGAGTATGAATCTTTAAGAATGTAAAAAGATTATTAAAGAATTCAAGGTTCTCATTCGGATTTTATTGGACTAACTTACAAGTAGAATTCAACCACAACAGAACTAATATCCCCGTCAAAAATAAATGGACCTGAAAAGCCATCCTTCCTCTTGCTTTGCACATTTAAATGAAGTAAATGGAAATATTAGAAGTTAACATTCAGGGGTATAAGTGTTTGATTGCTTTAAGCCGAAACCTTTTTGCAACATTTACAACATAGCAAAATAAATAGCGAATTAGTGAATCATGTTGGAGTTATGGAATCATTAATTACCCTTTAAATCAAATCATATTGGGCAAGAAAATATAAAATTGTAAATGATATTAAGATTATTATTGCCATTATGCTTTTAATGCTGATAATGCAACTTTTTAGCATAATCAAATTTAATTAAAATATCGCATAATGCCCCACATGCATTTTTTAGCCACAATTATTTTCACAAAAGTCATAAAATTATAGCGGTTAATCCTCTTGCTGAATTTAGATCATTGATGAATAATTTTGTTTTTATCTTGAACAACTTATGTAGGTGATAAAGTGATGGCATTCACCTTTTGAATTGTCATGAAAATCACCACATTTCTAGTTCTCAATTGAGCACGTAATTTTTGGCAGATGTATTGCATTGTGAATCAGCGCTCCCATTACCTAGAATCTGAAAAGAATAGCTCATTTTAATTTAATTGATAATAAAAAGTTTATTAATAAATGCCAGTAATCCTTTACCAGTTCAAAACATCCACTCTTATAAATTATTCATGTGTTTTTTATCTGGGCATGTCCGGTGGAAAAGTTTTTAAATTCTCCACACAATCATGCTGACCTGAGGAAAATATTTTAGTAAATTAGACAGGCTCTCCAAGTCAAGTCTTGATAAAAAGTTATACAAAGTTAGAAAAATGGCATCGTTTGGAAATAAGTCACGACTTGTGGCCATGTTCATCTTGACCTTTGGCTTCTTCCTGGTGGAAATTTTGGTCGGTTACATGACGAATAGCATGGCTCTTGTTGCGGATAGTTTTCATATGTTGAGTGATGTCGTAGCTTTAATAGTTGCATTTATATCCGTTGCGGTAAGCATCAATTAATCAATCTATTGAATGACTCATGATTCATCTTCTAATAAAATTTAGATGGCTCCAAAGAAATGGTCGAGGAATACGTTTGGGTGGGCTCGAGCGGAAGTACTAGGAGCTTTGGTGAATGCCGTCTTCCTAATCGCTTTGTGCTTTTCAATTGTTGTCGAGTCCATTAAAAGGCATAGTAAATTTTGCAAATTATAACTACATTTGAAAATAACTCTAATCTAATTAAATATTAGATTTATACATGTGGAAGATATTGAAGAGCCAATGCTTGTTTTGGTAGTGGGGACGGCGGGTCTCGTTGTCAACTTAATTGGACTTTGCCTTTTCCGGGGTAAGTAGATCTGATAGTATAAAATGTGAAGCGTTTTACAAAATTTGCAAAGATAGATCATCATGGCCATGGTCATAGCCACTCTCACGGCCATAGTCACACCCACGACCATAGTCATGACGAAAGTCATCCTGAAAAGCCGAAGACAAGTAGTCAACCAGCAGCGGCATCTGCCAGTCAAGTAAAAGCATAGCAAAATTTTTAGTCAAGTAAATTGGGTGGTATGCAAATCTTTACAGATGAACATGACGGGAGTGTTTTTACACGTGCTTGCGGACGCGCTCGGCTCCGTTGTTGTTATCATTTCGGCATTAATTATTTGGCTGACAGAGTGGGAATATCGGATGTATGTGGATCCAGTTCTTAGCTTGATTCTAGTTTTTCTCATATTATCTTCGACGTGGCCTTTACGTAAGCTTTTCTGGACTTAAGTATAAAAAATTGAGAAATAATTTGTACATGCGTTAGTTTGGGAATCGTCTATCGGTATATTAAAAATGCACAAATATGAAGTGCCTTTTGCTATCAAATATTTTTCATCCTTTATATTGGCAGCTGTAAGAATATAGTTGATTACAACGGGATTGCGGAGAACCTAAAAGAATTTTTCCACAATGAAGGGATTCATTCAACAACAATTCAGCCGGAATTCGTTGAGGTCAATTGATTTTTTAAATTTTCTTACTAATAGGAAGGTTGATAATTTATACTCCTATACCCCAGGACATTAACAATTTTCAAATGGAAAGCTGCATTTTTAAATGCGATAAAGCAGGTAATGATAAAAGTTGCATTGATGACACCTGCTGCGGACCAATAACGGAAGATGATACTGATAATGGAAGTGAAATCGAAGTTATTGCCAAAAAGGATTCGATTCAACTGCCAATGTGAATTACGTTCTTATTAATAACTTAATACTATTGTTAAAGCTGTAAAACTGCTAGCATCATTAATGCTCATGCAGTTTCTGACACACCCAAGTCCTAAATATTAATGTTAATTTTCTATCAATTATTAATAACTTTATTTTGCAAAATGTTTTAGAAGAGCTTGTTTTAATTAAATACTTACAATGTTATCATCTTGACCTTTGGTTTATTTTTGTCAGTTGGGCTTCCCGTAATTGTTTGGTGTAAAGCCAACTCCCTACGGTATTACCTAACATATGTAGCTCATGCTCAACTTCATATGCGGTGGAGCATTTTGCCAAAACAACAAAGGTACGAAATAAGCTAAATATCAGCTCATTGAAGCATTTCACACGCTCATCCTAAATCAGATATGAATTTTTCACAATTAATAAAGTTTTGGATACCCCACCCATAACACTCCCTCATAATTGATGAGGATATCAGGAAATGCTAAAATCATAATCAATTTCATTTTAAATAAAAATAATGAACTACTTTAGTCATAGTTTTATCTCCAAACAAGATGGAACCTCTAAAACTTTACGAGTTATCATTCTTCGCAGCAATAGTCTACCTAGTCATCTCTCCAGCTTTTTGCCAACATCCCCCAACTTGGCATTCAGACCCTTTCCACCACATCGAGACTTTGGACACGCGTCGTGGCAATTACGTCTTGGAATGGGCTGTAAACTGGACCAACCGCACAATTCTCTTCAATGTCACAGCCAAGACTACTGGCTGGGTAGGTTTTGGACTGACAGCCAAAGGTAGAATGTTCGGAGCTGACTTAGTAATGGGAGGAGTCCAAAATTCTCGACCCTATCTATACGACATGCACGTTCCTGTAGGCACTCGTAGACTTCCAATTCGGGACAATTCTCAAGATTACCGTTTGCACTCAGCGTGGGAAAACCGAACACATACGAGCTTACTCTTCTCCAGAGAATTTGAAACTTGCGATGATCAAGATAGAACAATTACCGATGACACATTTAAGCTAATTTGGGCGATGGGAGAGAACGATGATACTACACAATATCATCATGAAAAGCGGGGATCCTTTGAGACGTATTTATTAGACCCCGATTTTTCTCCGAGAGAGATCAAAGAAGCGAAAAGGACTGGGAAGGAATTGACTCCATCTGACCTTGGAGAGTTTAGCGTATGGACTGTAAATCGGAAGATGAAGGTGCCATCAGCGGACACCTCTTACTGGTGTTCTATACATAAAGGACCACAACTCTCCAATAAACATCACATCTTAGGATTTGATTATAACTGGAAGACTCAAGAAGAATTTAGTCATGTGCATCATCATATTCTTTTCAAGTGTAGAGCTCCGACTGGAGTTGATCCTGTCGAGTTCTTTGAGCCTTATGTCAGGAATAATACGGGTGAAAGTTGCTATTTCCTCCTTCGCGGAGAAGTTGGAGATCTGCCAACGCAATATTGTAGGGAGTTTATTTATACTTACGCGATTGGGGCAAAGGTTAGATATTTTTTAAAAGTATTATTCTCTTTTGACATATTGAAATTTATTTTTACTTGTGGCTTTTCTACTTTAAGATGTTCTTCTTGCCAAATCATACTGGAATCCCCATTGGATTGGAGCGAGATGAATACTATCTTCTTCAGGTCCACTATGACAATCCTGGAAGAAGAAGCGATCTTGAATTTGACGTAAATATCGATTTATACCACACTCCAAACTTGAGGGAGAATGACCTCGGTGTTCTTGCCCTTGGTCATCATATTCCAGGCTCGCCTAGTTTACTTGTCCCACCTAATAGCTTGGGTCATAACATTTATGGACATTGTGGATCTGATTGTACAAACGAGATGATTCCAAAGGCTGGAATAAATGTTGTGGGGGCCTTTCACCACACTCACAATTCTGGGGTAAGGCACAGACTAAGTCATTTCAGAGGAAGGAGAGAATTGCCGTGGATAATTAATGATGGGAACTATGAGAATCTGTACCAACCGACAAGAATGTTAAGAGAAGAAGTGAAAGTATTGCCTGGTGATCATCTAATGGTTAGCTGCGCTTATGATAACACTTGGTGGGCGGGGAATGCTGTGGTAGGAGGCTTTTCGACGAGACAAGAGGTAATGAAAATGCTAAATTTAATGAGAGAAAATATTTATAAATTTTATCCCTTGATTTTTTTAGATGTGCACCAGCTTCGTTTGGTATTACAATAAAATTGGAGATTACAGCTTGTGCAGAAATGAGATAATCAGTGCTGAATATAATTGGAAGCATTTGGGAGTGAGGAATATGACATGGAGTGATCCACACTTGGAGTATGTTGTGACTGAACCGGAAACCCTGAGAGGTTTGACGATAGGGCAGGTGGCCACGGATAAGATTGATTGGACTAGAAAGAGAAGAGAGGAATTGGAAAGGGATCAGAGGGATTGGGTGCATAATAATTATTGTAATAGAATTGGGGAGGAGCCCACAATAGGGGTGGGGGAGGCAAAAATGGTTGAATATCCAAAGAATGTTATGGAGTATAAAAGGAGGGATGAAAAAGATAAAAAGTGTAGAGCGAGAAAATCTTAGGAATTTTAAGATAAAATTAATTTATTTGGAATTATAGAATTATCTTGAAATATAAAATATTTTGGACAATAAATTTTACTTCGGCAGAAATAATTTAGACAATTGTTGTCCTGCTTCTTATGGTGTTATTAGACAAAGCGTCTCAGTAAAGGTCCATTTTGATATGGGAACGACTTCATTGCACATGAATGCTGTTGGAGAAGCGCTTCCAATTCTGCCCGCTGCCTATTAAAGTCAGCAATTTGCTTTTGAAGCTTTCGCTTAACCATTTCTAAGCCTTCAGTTTCCTCAAGAAGTTGGTTGGTTCGATCAAGGCGTCTTTTCCGGCAGCGGGCAGCAGCCTCCTTATTCTTCTCTCGTCGGATGCGACGACGCTCATCATCATCCTCGGAGACCTTTCTGGAGCGAGTCTCATTTGCTTTCACTTTTGATGAGTCGTTTTGGTCTTGATTAGATAATGAAGGATGATTCGGATTAGGAGATACTTTTCGATATCCAAGTTTCCCTTCTTCAGGAATAGGTGGGAGCTTATGATTTGCATATAAACTTTCACTGCTCTGATTTCGCGGCCAAGTGACATGGGATGGTAAAGGAGGAACAAATGTTCCAGCGTGATGATGATTCACTGCTACATATTCATCTTCAGGATCTTCACCAAGCGAATGGAGGATTGATTGCATAAAAGTGTTGGCTGAGTTTGGTGTAAGTGCTTTTGGAGTTGTTGGAGTCCGAGAAAGGTTTAATGGGGCTGTGGTGTATGTTGTCGTGTTGGTTACTGGAACAGGCGGAAAGAAATGGGGAGACCGAGAAAGAAGTTGATTGTGAGCTGGAAACGGATTTATGGAGAGGGTGGATGGGCGCGAGTACGGCATCGAATATGTTGGAGTTGAGTAGGAAGGAGCACCAATTGGGTCCATCATTCTGTTGTAAATGAAATAATTATAATTTATCTTCATTTTTAAATGTTAACTAAATTTGTAATAAATTCTCACCTGCTATCCTTTTTTTAATGGGAGATGTTTAAAGATTTTCTTAATTCAATTAGAAAAAAATGCTTAATATTATTTAGAATATTGCTGGAGCTGCTTTCTCAAAGACAAATATTTTGTGACTAAACTCTATGAAGTATACGAAGTTTGTGACTCACTAAAATTAGTCAAAAGTCAAAAATCAGAGTGTGCATGGGGCACGTTTACCCAAAAACTAAAAAAGCTTGGATTAAAAGGGTTGCTTGAGTTAGTCACTTCGACCATATCATATTCCATCCATAGCAGACTAAAGGAAAAGGATTAGTGTGATGATGACAAAGAACTTTTAATAGATTCTCTGAAGGCCTTGCATGTAGAGTTGAGAAGGTTAATTGTTAAGTGTCTTAAGAGAAAAGAGAACAAAAAGTCCAAATTTCCAGGTTCATCTTTCGCATGTTTTTTATCCTTAAGGCTTAAAAAGAATTTGAGTGACTATTTTAGGATTGCGGTTTCATGAAACAGCTAAGTCGACCACCCGAGTGTTAGTTTTTTAAACAACTGCAGTAAAATTTGTAATATTTGTTGGAATTGTAAATGATTGACAGTACTTTGAATTCAGTTAATGTTATTCATATGAACTGATTTTAATACACGAAATAAATTTTTGACTGGAAATTAAAAAAGTGGATGATCACTATTATTCATTATCGTTTTTCATTGCTAACTTATACGTATTGGATTTTGACTTGATGTATCTGATGATCTTTTATGGGAACGATGCTCCTAAAAGATGGAAATTAGTCGAATAATTAATATTTAAACTGAATACCAAATTAACTTTTTTTACCTGAAATTATTCGATATCGCCTCCCCAACAGGGTTCTTCATTTGCCTCAGGTTTGTCATAAACAATGCAGATACCTCGACAGGTTCTTCAAAAATTAGGAAGGCAATGTCTTCAATGCATGGGGGTACAGTTCCAGACCCAAAGTAAGCCCAGGCTTTATCTCCTGTGAACAAAACGGAGAGGTCGAGAGGTCTAGTAGAGTTAGAAATTGAGGGCTCGAGTGGCACTTGATCTTCAAGCTCCGATAAGACCTTGCTAGTCGGTGAATCAACGAGAAAAAATGTCATGGACAGAACAGCATCATTTTCGTTGACAAGCACAGCATCCTTTAGCGATCTAAAAGTGATCCTTGTAGAGGAGAATGTGGAGCTCACCAGAGTAGAACTTGCCTTGTACTGAATGTTCAGAACCTTTTGAAGTATCGCTTCCCCAGTGGATATGAAAACTTCTGTAGACATACGTAGCGTTCAAGTAAGGAACGAAGAATATTGTTGGTTCTTTGTCTTGGGAATCGGCAATGAGTCTGTAAGCAAGTGCATTGTTGGTTATTGTGTACTTGTCTAAATTGAAGGATTTCTTGTCGATTGAGAATGCCTCCTTTTCAGGAAGATTGTCAAGTCGAGGCAAGTCTATTGGAGATTGGCGAGTCCCAGTTTGACACAGTCCTGTCCAGGTTGATTCTCCACACGTGGGATCTTGACCGTAGCACCAGCCATCGTGTATGAATAGATTGTCAGGAAAACTTTTCTTTTCCCCATGGGAAAGTGTGACAAGAAGGAAGGTGCAAGGCAAAAGAAGAGGTTTTACAAACAACGCCATTCAATAAATTGAGAAATTCTCTTACGTAATGTAGTTTTAAAAGAAAAGGACGGGTTAATTAAAAAGGATTCTTGGGGAAAGGCATTACGTCGACCTCTTCAATTTAAAATAAAAGAATCACATTTGCAGGATCGAGAAAAACCAAAGGTAAGAACGACAAGCCAATTTCGAAAACATAATATTTCAATATAGCGGAAGCAAGATTCTGTCCAAATGTGCTTAATTGTAGCGCATAATTCGCTTCATAGAAGTATTTAAGTTCAATTACAGTGACTTCTCAGAACTTGCATTAACTGTTACACCTTAGTTTTGCTTAAATTGCTGCTTGTTTGTGAAATGACGTGATTCTAATGCCTCTGAAATAATCGCTGTCCGACCAAACCAAATTTCAATAGAAGAGTAGCAACGCTTTATTCCTTTTCTCTATAAAAACTATTAAAATATTACCTAAGATATTTTCATCTTTGTCCAAAAATTGATTGTGCACACATGCAAATGCTTGATAATTAATTAATGTCAATTACACCTCAGCTTTAATATACAACTAGAAAAATATTAAATGATAGAAACAAGGGCAATGCAAAGCTACGAAGCGTACACAATCTTGAGTTGATGAGGAGCTTGGTCAACAAGTGGAACAACTTTCCTGAAATCCATAAAAAGTTATAAGCTATAAATCCCCAAATACCTTTGAAGCAATGAACTTACTTGAAATTATTTGAAACAGGTCCCCCGATACTGTTCTTCATTTCTCTCAGCTTCGTCATAAAATTTTCGCCTACCTCAACAGGTTCGTCAAGTATTATGAAACAAATATCTTCATAGCAGGGCGGTACCGAACTACTTCCAAAGTATTCCCAACCCCTTGTTCCTTGAAATATGCCAGACAAGATAAGGTCTTGAGTGACAGTAACATTTCCAGGTGTAAGTGGAATATAATTTTCAAGTTCTGAAAAGAATTTGCCAGTATTTGATTGCGTTAAGAAGACAGTAATGGCAAGAACTGATCCAGGATCATTCTTTTCCATCAGGGCGTCATGGAATGAAGTGTAGGATTCCTTGAAGAAGAGGAGATGAACCTCACCAGCAAAAAATTTGCCTTGTATGGAATGTTCAGATCCTTTACTAGGTTCGTCACCCCAATGAACATGGAAACTCTTGAAGAGGTAATTGGCTTTCAAATTCGGAACAAAGATTTTTGGACGCTCTGCATTATTATCATAGGTGGAGTCGACAATCAACGACAGTCCGTTGTTGATAATAGTGTATGATTTCAGATTAATGAAATCCTTTTTAATTGTTAACGTTTCATCAAATGGCAAACCGTCAAATGCAGGAAGATCGATTGGGCTCAGATGATCGCCTGGAAATGCAGATGAGTAATTCAAAAGAATTTTAAAGAAGTCAACTCTCTCGGTATTTTTTCTTTCAAAATTTATTTACCTCCACTGCATAAACCTTTCCCATCGGCACCGCCACATTGGGGGTCTAGACCATAGCACCAATCATCTTGAAGGAAGAGATCTATGCG